>JAJIBD010005237.1:0-157264 GCA_021461705.1 Cryptotis parvus | reverse complement strand
ATTTAATCATTAAATTAAATATACTTTAAATTTAATTTCATTTAAAGAAAATTAAAGTTGATTACTATATCATAGCTCTCTATTGCACATTTAACATTTTCAAAAAGCATTAGTCTTATAACATAAGTTTTTATACCCCCTTTAAAAAAAAGTAAGTTCTAGCCCTGGGAGACTTAGGTAAACTTATGTGCATTTGCTTGGGTGGGGGAAGGTCAGGGGGTCATTGGAAGCCCACAGGCAATGCTCCTGGCGTTAGTCCTGGTTCTGTGCTCAGAAGTGGTCCCTACTGGTGCTCTGGATACAAAATGCAGTGCTGGGGATGCAACCAGGATTCTGTGAAGTTGCTGGGTCCAAATGTGTGCATTTGGAATGTCAATCGCTATTGCCAGAGCATTTGAAAATTCCAACTCCCACTGGCAATGTGTGAGGTGACCCTGACTGGGGGCAGACACTCTGGCTGCCCTCTCTGAACTTGACAAGAGAAGGACCGAACCACCAGAAAGTGAGAAGGTATCCAGGGAACTTTTGGGGATCCAAATGAAGAAGCTAGTGAGAGGGAATCCAAAGAGATATATTGATCTGCTTCTAATTGGTCAGAAGGTAGTTTGATTTTTATTTTTTTAAGAAAAGGGAGAAAAATAAACTAGTGATGTTTGTGAAGGTCTTACCATTTTCAGAAGGCATTTAGTTTATACTAAAGCTCAGATCTGCTCCTTTTTAAAATCATATGCTTTTAAAAAGTGACGTACCACACACCTATTGGTTCATAAAGATAATTTCCAAACCAGGAAAGAATCATAAAATGATTCTTTTTTTTTGTTCAGCCTTAACCTCTCATTTTTTTTATCTCCAAAGTGAGAGTGTTTGTCAACTTGGGTGCAAGACTTCCCTCCTCAGGTGTGTTGGCATGTTCCTTCCCTGTTTCTGACTTGTATGGATGTGATCTCTGTGTTAATTCCCTTCGCCACCTTTACGTTCCACTCCTGGCTCATGTGTGATGTTGGAAGAAGAAAAAAGTCGCATCGATTGAACATATTTTTTTTTTCTTAACATGGGTGATAGCACTAGGTGTCAAGGAGGCATGACTAATCAGGATATGTCATCTTGAGAATATTCATATGTGAAACGGACATTGGTAGTGTGTGTGGAATAATATGGAAATGGAAAGAATCTATGAACAGTCAGTAAGACAACAAAGCTGTGAGCTTTAAGCACAGAGGATTTATCAGAAACATAAATTTTGATTTGGTATCATTTTATAGCTTATTTTGATAGTTTTTAGACTAGAGGAGATGTGGCAGTTGTTACATGCATAAATGCTAGTCACATATTTCAGTGTTTGAAAACGTTACTTGTAAAATTTGAGATGCCTTGGAATTGGATATACAGTCACATGGGCTGTTATGTACTTGGAAGACTGTAAATTATAAATAGTATTGTTTAGTGGTTGATGGTGGCACATCACAGGTTATAAAGTTTGAAAATCCTGTTTTTCTACTGAAATCTATAGTTCTGAAAATGTATCTAGGAAATGCAGGAGTTTCTGAGCAATATATTCTTAGGGAAAGAAACATTTCAATTCTGTTCTCTTGGAAATATAGCACTCCTGGGAGAGTTGAATTTTCAACTGGGTGGCAGAGAGAGACAGCGCTTCGCAAATCAGCATTTTATGTTTGACAGTCAATTAGCAAAACCCAAGAGTTGCTTTATTGGGATTCCTGCTTTCTACACTGTGTGCTGGGTTCATACTCTAAGTATGATGGGGAATATGGAGAGATTATCCTATGGCATACAATTGTCTCTATCCCAAGTTCCTGTGGTTTATTTTATGTAAAATTACCTTATCTTCTTAACTAAAAGTGGGGAATGTTTTCTAGTGCTGATACCATTTTCAAGGATTTTAGAAATGAATTATTTTGGCTTTTCCTTCCCCTAGAACTGGAAATGTTTGATGGTTTGTTTTGATAACTTTTACATTAGAGGCAATGCCGCAGACTACAAACTTTTACAAAGATCCTGTTTCAGCTTGAGCTGCCGTAACAAAATGCCACAGACTGTCTTAAACAGCAGGCAATAATTGCCCACAGTTTGGAAGTTTGTAAAGTTCAAGATCAGGTGTGGACAGACTTAGTGATGGGTGAGGACCTTCTTTTGTGTTTGTAGTCAGCTGGTTCTTGTGTTCTCACATGGGAGCAAGACTGAGACCAAGACAGGACAGAAAGAAATGCAGAGACAGAGACCTCCTGCACGCCCCCTCCATTTTGGGGGGTAAGGGGGGGGTGGAAACCAGGGTGTGCTCAAGGCTTACTTCTGTCTCTGTGCTCAGGGATCACTCCTGTCAGTGCCTACGGGACCATATGTGGTAATGGGAATCAAACCTGGGTTGGCTGCTTGCAAGGCAAGTGCCTTTCTGTTATACTATCTCCTGGCTCCTTTCCATTCTTTCTTAAAACTACCATGGCAGAGGGTTCCCTTTTGCTGGCTTTTACACAATTTAATATCCTCCCGCCCCTCATTGGTGGGTGGTGGCTTCAACATGTGACTTTTGAGCGCACACTAATATGTACTCAGAACACAGATCTCATACTTCCAAACTTGGTTCCAAGAAAATGCCTCCCAACTCCACATCTCCAGCAGAAAAGATCTTAAAAGTCTCTCCTTTATAGATGGGCATTTTAAGTTTGCTCCTGTGATTATTTTGTGACAATAAAATAGTCAATACTCTTGAACGTTCTCTCTCCATGTGTATGTGTGTTTGTCCATATATATGCATATTAATTAATATATTATACGTCAATTGCATTGAAAACTATTTGGCATTTGTACCAAGGGTTATTTCTGACATAATTGATCAGGGCTTTTCTGTTTCTGTTTTTAATGGCATCTTCCGAGAAACTGCTTCCCACTTATTTTCTGTACTTTACTTCTCAGAGGTTTTGTTGATTATTAAAATAATTTTATTTTTCAAATTAATTTTGTTTCAGGGCTGGACCTGGCAGGGATAACTTTTGGCTCTGTTCAGGGGCCCCTTCCGAGAGCACTTGGGGACTATATGTGATGCAGGGATTGAACCAGTCTTGGTCGGCTGCACACAAGACTACCTTATGTGTCCATCCCTGTAGCCTTGATTTCTTGTTTGTGCATTTCCCTCTTACTTTGATTTTTTAAAAGATTTTTAAGAAACTTTATTTAAACACCATGATTTACAAATTTGTTTCAAGTATTAAATATTCCAACATCAATCCCACCCCTAATATGCCCTTACCACTACCAAAGACCCTCATTTCCTACTTTCCTTCTTCCCCATGTCTGCTCCCTTAGCAGGCACTAATTTCATTGCTTATTACAACATATATCTGGAATGGTATTGCTAAAGTCATGACCTTTCTACTGGGTTGTTACATGTGAATTGGACCATCTCTGTCATTGCTTTCACTTATTGAACTTGTTAAAAGCAGTGGGCTTCTACTCAGTTTTTAACAAAGATGTTCATTTGTTCATTGTTTAACAAAGATGTTAATTTCTGACAAATATTCAATATTCAACTGAAAACCCATCACCATTGCAACTACACTTATTTTGATTTTTCCTTTATCTTTTGTCTTAAAAAGCATAGAATACACAAGTGTAATCTTTTTTATTTATTTATTTTTTTTTGGCAGGGAGTGGTTGGGATCACCCCAGGCAATGCATGGGGGCCATTCCTGACTTTCTGCTCGTGAGTGATCCACAGGGGTGTCCAGGGCTTTGAGCCATATCTAGGGTGGGGGTTTGGGGCAGGGTTGCAGTTACTGTAACCACAGACAAGGCAAGTATCCTACCTGCTGTGCTACTGCTTTTGTCCAAACTTAAAAACTTAGTTCTACGATTTGTGTCCTTAGTTCTATTATGATTTTGTTCAGTTTGTCAATGATATATCCTTATATTGTACAAGTAACTGAAACCATTGGCTAATGTTTTTCCCCTCCTTAATTTTTTCTTTGCATAATTCTCTCAAATCACTTTCATTTTGCTGTGAATGGCAAAATTTCATCCTTTTTGTAGCTGAATATTATTCCACTGTATGAATCTACCACTGTATAAATCCAATCATTTATTGATGGGCACTTGAGTCACTTACGTATATTGGCAATTGTAAATAATACATTAACTACGGGAGTGGCATAACATTTTGTGTTCATGTTTTGATAGTTTTCCAATGGAGATCCAAAAGTGGGCTTCCTGGATCCTTCTCCTTCTCCGTCTCCTTCTCCTTCTCCTTCTCCTTCTCCTTCTCCTTCTCCTTCTCCTTCTCCTCCTCCTCCTCCCTCCTCCTCCTCCTTCTCTTTCTCCTTCTCCTCCTTCTCTTCCTCCTCCTCCCCCTCCTCCTCCTTTTTTTCCTTCTCCTCCTTCTCCTCTTCCTCCTTCTTCCCTCTTCTTCCTCTTCCTCCTCCTCCTTCTTTTCCTTCTCCTCCTTCTTCCTCTTCCTCCTCCTCCTCCTCCTCCTCCTCCTATTCCTCTTCCTCCTCCTTTCTTTCTTCCTCTTTTCTCCTTCTTCTCCTCCTCCTCCTCCTCCTTCTTCTTGAAGCAGATTTTTTTAATTGAAACTTATTTAGAAAGATATGAGGGCAGAGAAAGGGAGAATGGTGTGTTTGAGCGAGAACATGGGTTTTTTCCAGAGTGGAGATAAACAAGGAAACATAGAGACAAATAAGCCAGCAAAAGATAAGTTTTCAAGGAGAACACTGGCTTGAAGAGAAAGCCTATATGGCAGTTTTTTTCTTTTTATCTTACTCTGTTTTTTTTCAGGGCTTCTCCTAGCTCTATGCGCAGGAATCTCGGGACCATATGTGGTGCCAAGGATCAAACCCAGGTTGACCACATGCAAGACAAACACCCTATCACTATGCTTTCTCCAGCCCTGTTTTTTATAGTATTGTTATTGTTGTTGTTGTTATTATGTTTCCATTTATTTACCCCCATCATCTTTGTTGTGGTGGTGAATGGGGGTGGCACATACTGGATTGTAGTTCTGAGATATTGGTTTGGAGCACTTGCTTGCTTTTTGTGGCATTGTTTGTCTGGGGTCTCGCTCTTTATTTGTGGTGGCACTATAGATCCCTGTCATCAGATGAGGGGGCAAAGGGGGGATGGACTTGCAGCCTCATGCTTGCAAGGCAGGTCCACAGAGCTACCCCCCAGACCCTTCTATGATTAGCTCCTAGAGGAAGTTCCATTGAATTTTCCAAGATGGTCTTTACATTTACATTCACACCAACAGTGCACGAGGTCCTTTTTTCTCCACACTTAGTCTCTAAGACTTGTTCTTGCTACTTTTGGTATAAACCGTTCTCACCAGTGTGAGGAGGTATCTTTTGTGATCTTAATTTGCATGTCCCTGATCAGCAGTGCTGACCATTTTATCATCGATAACATATTGCCTTTGGAGAAGTGTCAATTGTAATCTGCCCATTTTTACATTGCTATTATTAATTTTTGCTATGGAATGTATTGAGCTCAGTGACTCACAATGTGAGGCATATGCTATGTTACTTAACTACATCCCCAGCAAATTTGTTTATTTATTGTTTTGCCTTACCTGGTAGTGGTCAAGGCTTACTCTTGGCTCTCTGCTCAGTCACTCCTAGTAGTGCTTGGTGGAGCTTATGCAGTGCCTGCCTGGGTTAGCTGCATGAAGGCCTTATGCTCTGACTCCAGCCCCTATTAAGTTGTGTGAATTCTTTCTATGTATTGAAAATTAATAAATGAAAGGAAAAATTCTGTTGGGATGAAGTTTCTAAAATATCTCTAATGCTAATGTTATGAAACATTTCATTATTTACCATGTTTATTATATTTAATCCAAATTTGAATTATTTTTGTATGTGGAGTTAAGAGAGTAGTGAGCTTCATTCTTTGCATATGGCCGTCTAACACTATATGTTTAAAAGACTAATTTTGGGGCCAGAGCCATAGTCCAGCGGGTAGGGCATTTGCCTTGACGCAGCTGGCCCATGCCGGGTCCTGGTTCGATCCTCGGCATCCCATATGGTCCCCCGAGCACCGCCAGGGGTAATTCCTGAGCGAAGAGCCAGGAGTAACCCCTGAGCATCGCCGGGTATGACCCAAAAAAGCAAACAAACAAACAAACAAAAAAAAAAAAGACTAATTTTTTCTCCATTGTAGAATTGGAGGAATGTTGTAAATATTGATAAATGTGTGGTTTTTCACCACTGAGTATATTCACTGTGGATATACATTATATGTCCCTTATTATAGTATTACATTCCCATTTTATTGAATTGTTTTATTATAAATGACTCCTGAATTTTGTGAAATGCTTTTGTCACAGCTATTGATGTATGATTGTTGTTGTTTTTTCATCACTGAAACAGTGTCTTGGATAAATCTTATCTGCTCCTGATTTTTGCTTCTTTTTTAATGTACAGTTGAATTTGGTTTTTTTTTATTTTTGTGATTGCATTATCTGATTTGTGTTATAATTTTTGGCTTCCTGAAATCTATGCAGAAGTTTTCTTTCTCCACTGATTTTAGAGACTGAGAAGATTAAGTTTAAGTAATTTTTATAGTGGAGTACACCTGGTGGTTTTGGGATTACTCCCAGAATGGTTTGTGGGTGCTGGGAGGTCACATGATACTGGGGATCAAACCAGGGGCTCCTGTGTGCAAAGCCTGTACTCTAGCCTTTGAACCCGCTCCCTCGCCCCTGGCTTAAATGTAAAACTTACTGGTTAAGCCATCTAGTGCTGAACTTTTATTTTTGGGGAGTTATTAAAAGTACCCTTTCAATTTTCATACTTGTGACCAGTAGAATCAGAATTAAAAATTTTTTTCTTGGGCGGAGCGATAGCCCAGCGGGTAGGGCGTTGCCTTGCACGCGGCCGGCCTGTGCCAGCCTGGGTTCGATCCCGGCATCCCATATGGTCCCCCGAGCACCGCCAGGAGTAATTCCTGAGTGCAGAGCCAGGAGTAACCCCTGAGCATCGCCGGGTGTGATCCAAAAAAAAAACAACAAAAAAAAAATTTTTTTTTCTTGCCTTTTAGTATGGGTTGGTTCAATTTCTCTAAACAAATTTAGGCATTTCTTCTAGACTTTCAAATTTATTTTTTTCATATTAGCCTATTGTAATTCTTGTATTTGCTTGGCATCTGTTGGCAGTTTGCCTCCTTCATTTCTGGTTGTTCAATAGCATCTTCTCCTTCTCTTCAGGAGCCTTGCCGGGTAGGGATGTGTCTCAGTGGCACAGCAGAAGCTTTGCATATGTGGAAACCTGGTTTAATCCCAGCACTGGCAATATGTAGATTGGCTCCATACAAACACATAAACACATGTATACATTTATGAAAGTTATCAAGGTTTGTAATTTGATTTCTTTCTGTAAAACCAGTTCACATACCATTTTCTGTTTCATTTCTGCTCAGATTTTTATTATTTACTTTTCATTATCATTGGGCTTATTTGTGGTTCCTTTTTCAGTTTTTTTAAATTTTTTTTCTTTTTTCTTTTCCTTTTCAGTTTTTAAAATGTAGGATTAAAATGATTTTAGTTGCTTTGTAAAGGCCTGTATTAATATTAACTTCACTCAATATGCCTCTGCTCTGTCTCATATATTCTGCTAACTTCTGTTTTTAATTTTCATTTGTTTTGGGGGTATATTTTATTTATTTATTTATTTTTGCTTTTTTTTTTTTTTTTGCTTTTGGGTCACACCCGGCAATGCTCAGGGGTTACTCCTGGCTCTGCACTCAGGAATTACTCCTGGCGGTGCTCGGGGGACCATATGGGACGCTGGGGAGACTGCGTGCAAGGCAAATGCCCCACCCGCTGGGCTATCGCTCTGACCCCTTGGGGTATTTTTAAATTTTACTTTAATTCCTTCACTAAGCCAGAGGTTTCTGAGGAGCATATTGTTTAGTCTCAACATATTTGAGGGTTTTATAAAATTTTTTTTGTGGTTGATTTCTAATTTTATAGCATTGTGGTCACGAAGAAATACTGGCTGGGAGCTGGAGATACAACAGTGGGTAGGGGATTTTTGCCTGGCACACAGCCAACCTGGGTTCAGTTCCCACCTGCCCTCCCCCCAGGTTCCTTTGCACCCAATCAGGCATGATCCCTGAGCACAGAGCAGGAGTAAGCCCTGAGCACTGTTGGGTGTGAAACAAAACCAAACCTTGGTATTTCATTCCTTATAAATGGTCTATTCTTAAAAAACAATTTCATGTCCATTTGAAAAAACATAAATTTAGCTGTTTTTGGGTAAAAATCACTATATAAATGTCAAATAACCCCATTTATTCACCATTTTAGTCTATTATTTTATTTTGTTATTTATTTATTTATTTATTTATTTGGCCTTTTGGGTCACACCTGTGATTTTGGCTCTGAACTCAGACACTACTCCATGTGGTGCTCAGGGAACCATATGAGATGTAGGGATTGAACCCTGGTCGGCCGTGCCAGGGGCAAACACCCTACCCACTGGACTATTGCTCCAGCCCTATGTTTTGTTATTTTTTCTGTTTTGTTCATCTCGTCAGTCATAACTGCATGTGGGTGTTAAGATCTATTATTGGATGACTTTCAGTATCATTTTTCCATTAGTAACTGCTTAATATATTTTGATGATAATTTACTTGGTGGCAGATATATTAATAAGTACAACATTTTAAATCATCGTATAATTGTAATCATATATCCAAATGCCAGGGATTAACCCTGGGCTGCGCACATACATGCAAGCCAAGCACCTTACCTGCTGTACTATTTCTCCAGGGCCCAGTCAATTATTATAGAATGTCCATCTCTTTTTCTTAATATCTTTTTAAGAGCTAGAGATCTTTGTTATCTGATATAAAGATTGCTGTTCCTGTCTTTTAAACATTACCATTTCTTTATAAGATTGCTTCCCATGCTTTTAAAAAATAAGCCTGTGTTCATCTTGTCAGGGAAGAAGTGTGGGGCCAGAGCAACAGTGCAGTGGGAAGTGCACTTGCCTTGAGTAAAGCCAATCAAGGTTTCATTCCCAGCACCCGGTATGGTCCTTGGAACCTGCCAGGAATGATCCCTGAGCGCACAGCCAGGAGTAAGCCCTGAGCACTATTAGATCTGGCCCAAAACTGAAATAAATGTTTTTAAAATGGGGCAAGATGTGCTTCATATGGGAAAGAAAAGTCGAGTTTTGTCTTATGATGCTTTCTGCCACTCTATGCCTTTTAACTGCTGAATTCAGAACAGTCATATTTGAGGTGATTGTTGCGATGCTCTTATTGAGATACAGTTTAAATATATTGAAATATAAAGTACGACATTTTGTTATTTTTGGAGTTTTCTAGATTTGTTGTTGCTCTTTTGTCTTTTACATATTTTTTTCTTGAGCATTAGCAACACCTTTGTATTGCATTTGAGTGTCTTCTCCAGTTTCTTCTGTTTTTCTACCATAGTTTGTTTTCCCCGACTCCATGGAGGCCGCCGTTTTTCCACATCCGGACTTCTTTCTAGTCACAACTCCACCCAACAGACCAGACTATCACAGCCCGGATCATCGACACCCACCTTGTAGCAGTTTTTTTTCAATCCGGCCCAGGTATGCTGATCCAGAGACTCTCAGACATAGGGCAGAGCTGCTACTTGCTCTCCCTGTGCCCTGGAGGCATGGCGGGTTCTAGCCCTGGCCCGCCACCCAGTAGAGCCTCACAACAAGCCAGACGACCTCCCTGACTCCATGGAGGCTGCCATTTTCCACATCCGGACTTCTTTCTCATCATAACTCCACCCAGCAGATCAGACTATCATAGCCTGGCTCGCTCGGCCACTAGCGGCCTCGCGGTTCATCAATAATTCCTTTATTTAGAGGTGACTACAAGAGTTTGCCACCTGCATGGCAAGCCTGGCAAGCTGCTTGTGTTGTATTTGATATGCCAAATACCAGTAACATTTATATTAGGTCATTCCCATGACCTAATATAATGGTTTGGGGCTCTTTATGTTCCTGGAGCAAGCAGATGCCTTTGGGTTCTACTAGCATGAGACAGGACATTTGGAGATATTACTGGTGCCTGCTCTAGCAAATAGATGATCAACGGGAAGATAGTGATAGTGATAGTGATAGTTTGTTTTAAGGTTGTCCTGAGATTTGTATATAAGGTTTAAACCTGTGACCTTCTAGGCAAATAAACATCTCATTCATTTTAGAATGTTGCAGTGGTACTTTTCTGTCTCCCGGCCCTGAACTGTGACATTTTGATTTCTAACTAATTCTGTACTATTTGTTTGACCGGCAAATCTTCGATATTTCTGGAAGGTTGATCTGGCTGTGATGAATTATTTCTATTTTTCTGTAAAATTACTAGTTCTCCCTTCTATCCTTAATTATAACCTGGTGGGATAGAGTTAACCAAAAATTCTTTTCCTATTAGACTTGGACTGTCCTTAGAGTTGGGAGATATCTCAAGGGCTTGAGCATGTATTTACCTGTGGGAATTCTGGATTCGAACCCTGACATCGCCCGGTTCCCCCATCATTGTCAGCAGAGTCTCAAAGATAAAAACCAAAAGCGGACTTTGTCTAGTTCATGTAATTTTCATCATTCTTGAATGACTTCTGTGGATAAGTCTGCTGACAGTCCTATGGAGGCTTATGTGTGAATAGTTTCTCGCTAGATTCCTGGACTATTCTGTTCTTATCTTTAGTTTCTTAATTTTTTTTTGCTTTTTTTTCGTCACACCGGCGATGCTCAGGGGTTACTCCTGACTCTGCACTCAGGAATTACTCCTGGCGGTGCTCGGGGGGACCATATGGGATGCCGAGAATCGAACCCAGGCCGGCACAGGCCAGTCGCATGCAAGGCAAATGCCCTACCTGCTGGGCTATTGCTCCGGCCCCAAGTTTCTTAACATTTTATGTTATGTCTTGGGCTTTGTCTGGCTTGGACATATTTTGTTGGGAACTCTTTGAGCTTGTTGTGTTTGTATGCTTGGTTCACCTTCTAAGTGAGATAGTTCTGATTCCTTCAGGAAGGGCTTCTAACCCTTTCCCCCCTTCTCCTACGCTTAGAATGGGAATATTGTGCTTCTTGATGCAGTCCCATTGGACTCTTTACATAGTCTCCAAAATTTGCAATTCTTTGTGTATTTTGCAAAGAGGCTCCCCAGTGGAGCAGAAGGGACTGTGGAGCCACTGTATCAGGTCTCAGCCAACTGGGCTGGGAGTTAAGTACAAGGATCCAAAGCTGAGGGGCCGTCTGGGGGCTCTGATACTAGAAATTACCCAGGCACCCCAGAGATGCTAGGAGGCATCAGCTGTTTGGACCACATGGTGCTGGGTATTTAACTAGGATGAGACACGTGGAAAGTGAGTGCCTACCCCGTGTGCTATCTCTCTGGCTCCTGTGTTCTTTTTGGGTGCATTCCATGAAAATGTTTTCCAACTCACTTTCTTCTTGATACTTCAACTCTGCTAGAAGTCTAAAAGTATTTTATAAGTTTTTTGTTTCTGTTTGAGGCAGTTTAATAGTCTCTTCTCTCCCTGTGGTAAATCCCTTATTATTTTCTATTGATTTTCTTTTTTGGGAGGGCCTTCCCAAAAGGTATTCAGGAGGTCAGGAACCCCCACAATTGATTCTTTGACAAACTGGATGTCAGTTCAGTGCAAGAGCCTGAGCATTTGGTGCTACTTGGGCCCTGCGGTGTCAGGAATTCCTCAGTCTCCAGAGCCACCCGAGGCAGTACTTAGGGCTGCTTCTGGCAATGCATGGGGGAACCACGTGGTATTGGGAATCAAAGTGAGTTGGTACAGGTTGGGTAAACACCCTAGCCACTCTACTATCTCCCAGTCCCCTACATTGCTGTTCTGATCTCTCTCTCTCTCTCTCTCTCTCTCTCTCTCTCTCTCTCTCTCTCTCTCTCTCTCTCTCATCTCCCTTCCTCTCTGTCATCTGGTTTCTGGGCCATGATTCCTGGTCCATGAAATCACTTCCAATAAGTTTCTGGGGGTGCTCAGGAGACCATAGAGGTGTGGAGACTTGATCTTGGGTCAGGCCATAGGCAAGGCATGCCCCTATCCACTGTGTGATCACTTCTGCCCCTTAAATGTTCTGTAGACTCTTCTCTGGGCACACTACTCAGTTCTGCTACATTTGAACCTTCCTCTGGGTTTTTATTTTGCTTCTCTGTTGTGGCAGATTCCTCTGAATATTTCTTTTTTTTCCCATTATTTTTGTTTTTTTTTTTAAATTTTTTATTTTATTATTTTTTTTGACAGACATGGGGCAGAGCTGCTACTTGCTCTCCCTGTGCCCAGCCGCTCACAAGGCTCCCAGGAGGGATGGTGGGTTTTCGCTCTGGCCCGCCACCCCAGCAGAGCCTTGCAACAACACTCCATGAGGGCCTCCATTTTCCACATCCGGACTTCTCTCTCATCAGAACTCCACCCAGCAGACCAGCCTATCACAGCCCGCCTCATGCAGCCGCAAGCAGCCGCTCGGTTCATCAATAAATGCTGGACTTAGAGATGACTACAAGAGTATGCTACCTGCACGGCAGAGCCTGGCAAGCTACCCGTGTTGTATTTGATATGCCAAATACCAGTAACAATTATAGACCTCATTCCGGAATGGATTGAGGCTCTTTATGTTCCTGGAGCAAGCAGATGCCCTTGGGCTCTACTAGCATGAGACAGGACATATGGAGATGTTACTGGGGCCCGCTCGAGTAAATCGATGATGAACGGGAAGACAGTGATACAGTGTTACAGTGATTTTTTTGATTTAATTTTATTTTATTATTCCCCCCCCCAAATATTATTACACCATTTTAGACATACAATTGAAAGATGCTCATGTAGAGTTTTGGTTCCACAGCATTCCAACACCCATCCCTCCACCAAACCCATCTCCCATCACCAATGTCCCCACCTCCCTCCCCCTCCCACACCTCAACTACTTGGCGGGTTCTGTATGTCATTTCTCTCCTCTTTGTCTCTCCCTCCCGCCAAACTTTCCTGCTCTTCGTGGAATGCAGTGCATTAAAAGACATCACTGTTTCCACTATTTTAATGGACCGTGCGGCCGTGCGACCTGGGCTCAAACTGGTTTCACTCTGTTAATCTGGTCATGAGGCAGCCTCCCAGCGTCCGGACAGCGAAAATGGTGGCTAGTGTGATGGGCGAGTCTCATCCGGCTGCTTCCGGGACCCCCAGAGGTGACAGGCCCACTCCCAAAACCCGTCTGCCCTCCTGGGGGTCCCATATTCAGCTGGGCCTGGGGCGAGCCGAGTTCCAGCCTCCCCCAGCCGCTCGTGAGCCTCCTCACGCCATGGTTGATGGCTCCTGGGCGGGGTCACCAGGCTCGACAAAATGGAGAAGGGAATGGCCGAACCCTGACTCCATCCGATGAATTAATTCCCAGTGATTCCTGCTTCTGGGAGCCGTCCACCTGGGCTCAAACTGGTTTTGCTCTGTTCATCTGGTCGTGAGGCAGTTTCCCAGCGTCCGGACAGCGAAAATGGTGGCTAGTGTGATGGGCGAAGTCTCATCCGGCTGCTTCCGGGACCCTCCAGAGGTGATAGGCCCACTCCCAAAACCCATCTGCCCTCCTGGGGTCCCATATTCAGCTGGGCCCGGGCGAGCCGAGTTCCAGCCTCCCCAGCCGCTTGTGAGCCTCTTCATGAATATTTCTTTTATTTAATATTGTATATTAATCACTGTGTGCTGTGTTAAGGAGTTATCTTCTGATTTTTTAAAACATTTTATAGATAATTTTCTTCAGAAATATATTGTTTTGTAGCTTTTTGTGTGTGTGAGTCATTTGCATTTACAGACTGTATTTTTATCTATCCTGACAATCTTTGAACTTACTTTGGTAGTATAAACTGATCAAATTTAGTGCAATTATTATGAAAGCAATATTTGAATTTTCGCTTTTTGTCATTTATACTGACAGTCCTCCCCATAACTTTAACATTTATAGCACACAGCATCTCTTCTATAGGTCCACAGTTAAATTTTTTTTTATCTTTTCCCTGTTTAAAATAGGGAATAAACTGGGAATGATATTACTTTTCTTTCCCTAAGCATCTTCCACACTGTTGATAAAGAAATTCTTAAAACTGGGGATCTTTTATTCTGGATGGCTATTGATAGAACAATAACTATTTAGGGTTGACTGTATTTTACTGATTTCTATGCACAGACTAGTTTCTTATATCCTGTGTCTCTAATTTTGATAAAATACATTTAAAATATTTTCACGATTATATCCATTGGTGCTCCGGCTCAATCCTGGCTCTCTGCTCAGAGGTCATTCCTGGGGAGCTCAGGGGACGGTGTAGGGTGCTATGAATCAGAGGACCCAGCTGTGTGCCAGGAGGGCACCAGTACCCCAGTACTATCTCATTAGCCCCTGAAGTAATACACTTTCTAGTAATGACTTCAATAAGAGTTTATGTTGTAAGAAATATTCTGAGTCTCATATATTTCTGTTCTTCTTGAATAATAGTTGGACTATGAAGTTTAAGTTCAAAATTACTTTTGTCCGATGGAAATTAATTCTACATCATCTTCTTTGAAAACTTATTGGAAGTGATTTCAAACAGAAAAATTATGATAGTGTAAACAGCTGCATATTTTTCACGAGGATCTACCGAATGTTAGCATTTCCTTTCATTGTTCCAGTATTTCTTTTGGTCTCTTCTATTTCACAGAATGATCTGACAGCAAGTCGTGGGCATCCTTCCCCTTTCCCTTTCCATCTACATCACTGTGCCTCAGGAAAGGGGAGAATATTTGCTGAGGGCCTGGAAGACTTGCTCAGGGGCCTAGGGAACCTGCCTTGTAAGTGTGTGGTCAGTGGTTCAAATCCCACATGGCCAGTGCAATCCTGCCAGCTCTGCAGACCTATGGTGCCCCGAGATATTTCTGGCTCACCAGAGACCAGTGTGTGAGCACCGCAAAAGAGGCACAAGCCCTCAGGGAGCTCACAACTAGAATGTGGTCTAAGTGTCATGGCCAGGAAGTGTGACTTTTGGCAAACATGTGCGTGAACCCTTCAGGGAACCCTGGTAAGAACCACACCAGACTGTGAGATATTTACTGTTTTCTCAAACAAAGTCTGAGCCAGGAGAAAGACATCTCTGTTCTTGTTCTCTCCAAGCCTATCTATCCCAGCATCTCACATTACCCACCTAATCTCTGAGTGGTCACACACTGACTTGTTTTGACCTCAGCAACTAGAAACCCATCAACTTGAAAACCCTCGACCACAGGGTAGCTCCAACTAGTGTGACGGCATCAGAAGAGAGTTAACGTTGAATACCTTCACTTTATGAGAGAAATTAAAATGATTTGCTGATGAAGGTCCCATGACTCAAGCCACAGCCACATCTTGAATTAATATTCTGATTTATTATTTAAACTTGAAACAATCCAGAAGGAAGAAAAAACCTTGAGCAATGGCAGGAATACACTGACCACATTAATGAAATGAATACTGGGAAGAAAGGGAGCAAGCATGGAGTCATGGTTCATGTCTCCAAAAGATGCTTTGAAATTGCCAGCCTGATCAGAAAGGCCAGGTAGGTGAGGTGGATAAAGCCACATTGGCTGAGGGGTTCTGAGATTGAAAAAAAATAAAGACTATGATTCATTATCCTAAAAGCATCTTTACTGTCAATGCATTGAGTTAAGGGGCCAGTAGCAAAGAGATCCTTCGCAGTTACTCACAAATGGGAAGGGCCAGGGGTCTTAATTCAGAGAAAAGACTTGAGCCATATAAACACAGAGATTTATTGCTCCCCCAGTGATGAGTGCTATGAGATCTAAGGTCAACATCCTTCACTACATCTGCTTTTGATAAGCTCTGCTGAGTTATTCATGTCAAGAGTTCGTAGCCCCAAGCAAAGTGGAGTGGGAGAAGGGGGTAGACACAGGGGTCAGGAGGTTGATACTCAAATATGACTTCATCAATATCTGCTTTTCCGAGGCCATGTTTATCAGAATGTGTGTGAGTTGGAAAGGAGGGTGGGTTTTGACGTCTGGGGAAATAGGGTCTGGGGATTAAATAAAGAGGATCCTGGCTTTACAGTTGTAAGAGAAAATGATGTTTTCGGGAAACTAGGCTTCATTTGTATCCTTCTGAGCTATAAGACACTAGACTTCTTGCAGTATGGGAGCTGTTTTGCCACCCTCCCTAGCTTGTAGATAGCTGAATAAATTGTCTGTTCTGGTAGTGACCATACACTTGGTTTCATTTGCAAGTTTATCTTTCGCATTCCTTAACTCTACCAAACTGTGCTCTTCTTAATCTATGCATCTATTAAGTTTTCCACTGTCCTAATCCTATATGCATCTAAATCACCTTAATGTGCTCATGTTTATGTTGTTTATGTCTGTGTAAGAGTCTTGATTTTGCCTTTTAAAAAAAAACATCATCTTGAGACACAGATGCCTGCCCTCATCTGCTTGAGGAAGTCTGGCCACCTTGTCCCCATCTCTCTGAGACTCTGTTCCACAGATTAGCTCCCTAAACCTTCTTCATGGCAACTTGAAACTATCTTTCATTAAAAACTAAGCAGCTGGTGCCTTTTCATTTTATTTCTTTGCTGCCCCTTTTGGGGAGTTGTGGGAAGATAACGGTGAATTTATGAACTGGGTATCAAAGAACTGTGTAGCTAAAGCATTTGCCTATTTTAGCATTTTTTTTTCCAGTGAGGAGCTAATGGAAGCTGGTGGGGGTCTAGATAATGGAACAGAAAATGTCAGGAAACACTCTCACAGCTGTCACAACCCCCTCCCCAACACCCCCACCCAACATCTCAGAACAGGAATGGCTTATGGGGACAGCCCACAGCAGACTCAGACCTGGGACCCCATCTCCTAGGCACACCTCTGCTCTGCTTTTTGGGAAAGGAGGAGCCTTTAATTTTAGATGCCCCCCCCCACACACACACAACATGACCTCCAAGCTCTACAAGACAGTCACTGCTTTTCTTTGGCTGCCCTAATCCAAAGACAGCAGGCTGGTGGGTGGCTGTGAGCAAACGTACCAAGTCCCCTGCCAGGAGTCCTCCTTGTGTGCCCTCTGGAGCAGGGCTCAAGAGAGGGGCCCCTATGGTCCTACTGACCTCAGCTGCTTTTTCATGAGCTAGAGGGTACATGATGTTGAGGGACCTTCAGTGAGTTACAGTTAGTTGCTCCTACACAGTTGAGAGGCTTGTTTGTGCTCCGAGCTGGCTGGGGTCCAAAGTCAAGCATTTCAGTTCATTGAAGAGGGTGAGAATCTGCTAACCATGAGGGCTTTCTCCATGAAGTCTCTGAAGCCTTGGTCTGGACACCCGCCAAGGATGAGAAGGCACCTCGCTTGGTGCAGGACTTCTGGGGTCACCAATAGAGCTAGTGCAAACTTTTCCTTGGAATTCCTGCCCCCTTTGGAGGATTTGTCCATTCCACCTCCTTCGCTATTCCACTGCCTCAGTAAAGTTTTTTTAAAATAGGCTATAAGATACTAATGAAGAAAATTTGGCTGGTCCCAGAGCATTTTAAAATCTTAAGCATTTTGTTAACAGTTTTTGGATTTTTTCACTTCCCCAAGTACTCTTCAAACTAGTGAAATAGTTACGGCTCTTATTCATGAGACTTTAGACATACCCATAGGAAAAGGCAACTTTACACTCAATTTCTTTTTTGGCTTTGTCCAAAAATAGGATTCAAGTGAGATGAATTATTGAACAGAAATCTTCTAGATAGCATCCATGATCCGTTAGTCCTAGTGAGTATGTAATCATAATGATATAAACACACAGACTTCCTAATTCCATGTGCTCCTGTTACCTTTTGAATTGTGAAACAACGGTGGCAGCTGTTTTCATTTTGAGATGAAGCTCTAAGGTTAAGTGATTTAGGCCATGCACATCTGTTAATGAAAGAGCCAGAGCCCAGCCCACTTTCCTGACCCCTAATCTTCTCCTCTTCATCAGGCACCGTTAGTCAGTTAGGAAGCCTCCCTTTAATCATGAAACTCTCTTTCCCTTTTGAAAGATATTAAACGACAGGTATATAATTTCTAAAGAAGAGAAAAAGAAGACAAGATGTGGATGATTTACATTTTTATTAACTGAGGTCAACTTCCATTTTAGAAAAGTCAGAAGCAAAATATATAATTCATATTCACATTTCTTTTTACAACAGGAATATTTACACCATAGATATAAAGTGCAAAAATAGCATATAAAAACCCTGGGATGGCGCAGATGGGAAGGACAGCGAATTCAGCAGGAAACTTTTCTGGCTGTTTTTATTTTCTTTACAAGTTGAAATGTGAAGACTAACTGTTGCCTGATTGTGTCACTAAGCTAACCAGGTCCTATTTCATCTTTTGAACTCAATGGCCTCCAAGTTTAAAAATAAAAATAATCTTTGTTTTGTGTGATCAGTAACCTTGGGTTTGCTACATAGTCTGTGGGTTTGCCTTTGATTCTGTTCCATCCATGTGACTCAGGTCTTTGCCTCGGTGGGCTGCCAGCAGGTAGGGTTTCTACTTAAAAGCATTTATTCTCTTTTGCTAAAAAGTCTTCACTTTTGTACAGCAGTAGCAAAGTTTCGTTGGGGGTGTGCTGATTTGAATCACTCGTGCCCTGTCTTGAGTGACAGATTATCCAATATATAGAGAACGGCCCAGACCTGCACTTTATAGGAAAGAGATCCAGAAAAGGTGTTCACTGAATGTACTAGGGTCTCAGACTTTGACCGCTCAGGGGACTCAGGTTCTCACTGCTTGGGATGAGGTTGTTCAGAATCCCAGGTTGTGGCCAACCAAGAGGTGGTGAAGTGGGAGGGCTTTCAAAGAAATGTGAACACATGTGGGTGGGCTCAGCTGGGGGCTCTGCCCTCCACTTGAAAAAACACTGAAGTCACTTGGGGGTCACAAAGTTGTAGGTCCTTGGGCAAATGTAGCTCACTGTTGCACTAGAAGTTACTGAAATGGGCTAGAGACTATCACCAAGGTTAGAAAGCTGCCTTTCACATGGTTACGTCAGGAATTGGCAAATTTATTTACTGGATATTTAAAGATCAAATCAGAAGTGAAAAGCACTGAACAATGCACCCCTCCCCATCTCCTAGGGGAACAAGTTCGATTGAAATAGCACCTGATCGTGGCAAACCAAAATAGGTAGCGTATAAAAAGACTGATCTTTTAATATCAGTATCTCTTCAACAAGAGCTTTAACTACATGCTTTCCTATGTCTACTTATACCGGTAGATATGTCCAAGATATCAAGGTGATTAGAAAAAGAATTTGAGCACATCAGAAAAAAATATCCCAAATTAATAACTATAATAAAATAATAGTGATAGTGATTACAATAAAGAGAGACAGTACTTGAAACACCAAGACACGTCAAAGGGTACTTACATGTGGATAGTTAGCAGCAATACTTGATATATAAAATAGTGTAGAAAGTTTAACTGTTCTTTTTGATTATTGGGCCATACCCAGTGGTGCTAAGACCTTCCTCCTGGCTCTGAGCTCAGAGATAACTCCCTGGCAGGGCTTGGGGGACAATATGGGGCGATTGAACCTGGGTCAGCTGCGTGCAAGGCAAGTGCTTTACCTGCCTTACTATTGTTCCAGCTCTGTTTTAAACATTTTAAAATTTTCTGAAGGCTAAAAAAATATATATTATCTGGGGGCTATGGGAAACAAGAGAAACTCTGCTCCATTGACAAGCACATTCATCACTGAAATAAAATACTGTGCATTCAAACGTGGTGTATCCAAATCTATCAAAAGAAAGAAAAAAAGGAAAATAAAGACATCTTTAGAAGAAAGTTGTGAAGCAGCAAATGTGACAAATTCAACGGCTCCCATCAAAAGACTGGAGAATGAGCCGGGATTGCTGGGGAAGCTTGCAGTGTCCAGTGGGGATGAAGGATGTGCTGCGCTTGGGCATTTTCGCTCTGCGGCAGAAATGTGATCACATCTTTCTTCAAAAGGGAGCACGGCAACATATGGTGTGATTAAAATTCTCTGGGGAACTTTTCTTGCTCATTCATGGAAGAGGCCATGATGGAGTATCAGATGTCCCACAACTCTCAGAGAAAAGCTGTGGCATGAGGGCAGAGATTCTGCCCAGAAGGGACAGGCCAGACAGCGAGAGGCAAAGGCCTTGCAACTCCACAGGCCATGATGCTCATGGGCATATGCTGTGCTGTGGGTTGTCTTTTTAAGGGGCCTTCTTCCTGTCACCACCGTTTGAGTGGATAGGCTGAGCGCTCCAAGCCCTGATGCTCAAGAACCTCCCTCTTCTTGAAGAACTGCATTCAGCTGCCTCAGGACTTGGTGGAGGAGACACACAGCAAGGCGACTCGAAAAAAGAAAACATTAACACGGCTCCCTTCAGGAACTAAGGAGGCACACCGTTGGTTTCTGATGAGGCTCACAGTTAGTCCCAGAGCCTTAGAGGCCCTGCTTCAACACAGAAGCATCCAGTTTCTCTTGGAGCCAGAGAATAGCCTGTTTTTTTTGCCTGTTGGACTCTTACTCTGTTCAGCTTCTCCTTGCTGGGCGAGGGTACCTGTCCCATGTGTGACTCATCCACACACACAAGTCATCTCAGAGACATCACTCCATTCAGTGGGGACTTGTGGCCATAAAACATGGGAGCTCTTTTCTCTTAAATGCAGACTCATTAGCTCCTTGACCAACCCGACAGCCACAGACCACTGGATTTACATGTCACACGGGTCATTCTGAAGCACCCCCTGAACTCTCACAGCTGTGGCCATGTGGTGCTGGCAACCCATTGGTGGGAAACTCTGGGGTTCTTCCATTCAGGTTCTGAGTGGCCACAGAATCAAATCTCTTACTTTGCTAAGAACTATAAAAAATCAGAGAGCTGGATTCTTTTGGGAGGGTGTTTCCAGGGCACACCTGGCAGTGCTCACGGGTTACTGTCAGCTGTTCTCTGGGGACCATTGATTGTGCTGGAGATTGAATTGGGGTTGGCTGCCGGCAAGGAAAGTGCCTATCCATTGGCCCTAGAGAGTTTGTTTCAAAGCCAAAGATGAGCTCTCCCATTTTATCTTATTTCTCCCACAAACACCTGGCACTGCTTGTCCTGAGTGTCTCATCATGATGGAAGTTTCCTTTCCGACTCCAGAAGGCCCTGATCAGTAGGAAGCCATGTAGGCGTCTGACTGAAGGAAAAGGAAGGACCAATCCGGGGAATTTTAGCTACATCTTGTCCACTGAAATCTTTTGTTCAGGTTGGCTGGAGAAAGGGCATGTTCCACTGACTCAGGCCTGAGCATGTCTTCAAATTAGAAAATAAAATGGATGCCTTGGTGGTTTGAGCCAAACCAAGCATATCCCTGCTTGGCAAAAGGACAAATGCATTCACCTCATGGAGATAGATTCAAGCTAGCTACTGAACGAGAGTCACAAAACCCTCCTCGAGCTGCTCTCTGATTTTTCAAGCTGGAGAAAGTAAAAACTAAATTAGGGCCCATTGCTTTCCTCTGGATATAGGTGCCCTGGGTCCAGAAAAGCCTACTGAGATGCTGAACATAAAACCAATGGGAAACTTGAGACGCTTGTTCATGACTATGAAACAACAAAAAGCCAATAAGCAAAGCAGATCGTCACTAGTAGGTACTCAGACTTAGACTCGAAACCCAAATGAAAACTGTGTGCTTTTCTCATATGGAGAGCACAAGTAAAGAGAATAAAATTAAGGGCCACACCATCATTTTAGTGACTCTCTGCTTGGGGAAGGACTGGAAGAAAGAGCCCTGGACAGAGTGAGTAGCAGGTGGGCAGCAGAGAGGAACAAGAACAGGGATCTGAGTGGTCTGGGGTGAGCTGAGCAGGGGGAACTGGGAAGTGCCAGAGGAGGAGGTGAGAAGTCAGGGGTTGACCCGTGGAAACGGGGTGGAGCCAAGGAGAGAAAGACAAGGACACTCTGGTCACATCTCCTGGGGTCCAGCAATTACTAAGGGAATCATTTGACAAAGTGCCAAAAGTCACAAAAGTTGTGTTTGAGTCTTCCAGACTTCCCCCATCTGCTCAGTTCTAGAGAAGGAAGCCCCAGGGTATGTGTGACTGTGAAAACGGACCCCGGGGCTCCTCTGACTGATCTCAAGACCAGCTTGTTGCACCACGTTAACCAATTTTTTTTGTTGTTTTGGCCACACTTAGTGATGTTCAGGGCTTACTCCTGGTTCTGTGCTCAGGTATTATACTTGGTGGTCTTGGAGGACACTATGGGATGAACCCCATAGTGGAGATTGGATCTGGGTCAGCTGCATGCAAGGCAAGTGCCCTCCCCACTGTACTATCTCCCTAGCTCCATCTTCTTTTGGGTAAAAAGGGGAGTAAAATATGAGGGGATTTGGGATGGGGCAGCTGTTGGGGAACCCTGAGTGAGGGGCTGCCTCAGTCCAGGGGGGCTTAGCGCCAAGTTGCCTTCACAGGAGGCTCTTTTGACCCAAAGGAAAATTTAGTCAGAAGAAGTGACTTTTTAAAAGTCATAGGAAAACCACAGTAATTCATGAAAAGAAGAAACTTGCCTGCCATTACAACAGAAGTGCTAGAAATACTTAACCCATCAATAAACCATATACAGAAAATGCTTCTCCTTCCACAGAAAAGACCCACTGTCTGCAGAGTGGACAGGCCTTCCTGAATCATCGCCGCAAGAAAATAAAAAGTCATCATTGGGTGCTTTTCCCATCTCGAGGTTATTCTTGAAAACCATGTTTCCCCTACCTCATCCATATAGCCTGTCAGACAGGCTCTTGGCTGACCTGGGGTCATGCTGAAAATTAGGTTCTGACTTACTTAAAAGGTTAGGAAACTCTCGATTCACTGCAGTGAAGTTTCCTGTGAGACACAAATTAAATAAAGCTTAAAAAAATACCCCCTAAATTACTGAGGTAATGGTGGTGAAATTTAAGACGTCTTATGCCCTGTGTGGACGAGGGCCACGTGGTAGGGGGGTCAGATGTTGTGTAGTCGGAACGAAGATGCTCGCAGGGATAGAAGGAGGCCCAGTGTCGCTGAGCCCCAGAGGGGGGAGAGCCTCAATCAGCCAGGAGCATGAATTTTAAAGCAAGATAAAAAAAAAAAAAGATGACTTTTTGCTTTCAGAAAAAATAAAAGAACAACCCTATGAAAAGTGATGGAATTGAGATTTAAAAGTGATTTCCCAGGGGTGAGTCCACACCTGTCCTCAGGTTCCACCACCTGGCCACTGTGTCTCCATTTGCATTACCCAGCTTCCTCTGTGCGTAAACACAGCTGAGACTTCTTTGAGCCAAATTTCACTGGAAATTTGAATAAAGCCCAGTGACAACAATTAATTGAGGGTTGATCACAAAACCCCATTTGTTTTTCTTTCTGGACAGTGAACACTGACCACAGTGTCCAGAGTCCTTTCACCTACAGTTCTTCCTCCCTGGCTTGGCATAGTACCTGTCCAGGCCAGAGAGGGCAGAGGTCAGAATTCATTCCTCCCAGGCTAGAGGGCTTCCCTCCAGCAGGGGGCCAGTGGCAGGCCCATATATTTTGGTGAGGTTCGTGATAAAACACTGTCTTTGGAATGGGTGGAGTGCAAGGAAAGAGTCTTAGTGGGCGAGCCCAGGGAACAAGTTGCTCCTTTTAGGATGAGGCCAAGATACATCCCTGCCTTTTTCAACTGCTGTGGCTCAGAGTGCGGCTTGTTGGCAGGTGATGGTGGCCACTTAGCAATCCCCGAGGTCCAGGATCCTGCTTGCCATGGAAGGTCCTTGAGCCTGTTCCCCTGGGCTTCATGTCTCAGAGGGAAGCCTGGATGACTGCGTGGGGGGCTGGTGGGCTAACTTGGCTGTGAGGGTCCCGTGATACCGATGGACCTCAGGTCTTGTCTGGGTCACTGTCTGGCTCCACCACATCCTTTTATGCACAGGTGCCCTTGACCCTAATGAGGGCTGAAAGGGTCCCCTGGCATGTCTGGACCAGTCCTGGGTCAGGTCAAGGCTGCTGTTTCTAAAGTAAAGCATCCAGGGTGACAAGCAGAGTTGTCAGTGTGGTTGGGACTGTCTGGGGTGAACTTTGCTGAACCCTGTGCGTGGGAAAAGCAATAAACTCGTTCAAGTACATTTTCTTTAAGCCATGATTGAGAGAGATGCTATGCTTTTAAAGCTAGGACGTGTGTCTTGGTGACCCAGCCTCTCCATTCTGGAATATTCTGGAAAGGGAGGAATTCCTTCAAAATGTGCTGCTTGAAGAAGCCCGCCCTTACCTGTGAGCACCCAGCATTCTGCGCCGGGGCCCACTGTGGCCTTCCTTTCCCGGGGTCCAGTCACTGACTGTCTGATATGATCTTCTGCCCTGAGGCGAGTGGAGGTGAAAACAAGGAAACATTTCATTGTCCACCTTCTTTGTGGGGAAACAATTTGCCTAGTGTGACGGAGGGAGAAGGAGGTGACTGGACAGTGCCTGCTGGACTCTGCCACCATCCTCTGTACTCTTTCTGCAGGATTAGGCTCGTCTAGGTGTGCCAGAACAGTTACACGCTGCCTGTCTGCCAGTGGTGCTGTGCTGGCTGGGCCGAACTGGGGCGGCCCCTGACCAGGCTAGCTCGTGGGCTGCTCTCCTCTGGGGAGCTTTGCTTCTTCCTCTTGCGGCCACATGAGTTCCGCTTTTCCAGCTTGCTACACTTAGGACTTTTTGCGAGAACCCTGAGGAGTAATCGGGCTCTCTGTGTTGACACCACTGAAGTGAAGATCTGTGGAGAGACAGCTCGAAAGGTTACTGGCCCTGAGGTGGCCTCTAGGAGAGGCTGGGCTTGGTCAGAGCATGGCAGTGCAGAAGCCCCTTGGCAGAGAATCTCAATTCTCCATGAGCGATGGGGACCGGGGCAGCAGCGTAGAGTCCAGCAGAGAGCCGGAGGGCCGGGCTGGCCAGCGTCAGCTCCCCCAACTGGGTTCTTGCCCTGCGAAGGCAGATGGTTCCACTCTCCTGAGTGCACCGTCCGATCACCCCCCTCAAACAGGTCCCCATGGAAGCATTCGACTCGTGACCCTCTGTCCAGGGCCGCTGAGCGTCTCTCACCTCCCTGGCCAGTTTCTGGGCTGCTGGCTTCACTTCTTGGCTACTAGCCATGGACTCTGGCCCTTGGAGAAGTATAGAGAAGGGGTGTTGGGAAGGATGACGCAGGGTGTCTCTCTGGGTTGGGGTGGGGGGTCCCCAGAGATGCCCAGTGTGTGGCCAGTTTGGATCCTTTCTCCACCCCCTATTTTTATGGTCCCTTTGCTTCCCTGGACTTGAGAAGTGAGTGTGGCACAGGTTCATGGGAAGGTTCTGCTGGGGAGGATGGAGAGTCAAGGGAGGGGACCTCAGCCCAGCGGCTGCTGTGACCCCTGCTTGCCCACCACGGTCCTCACATCCTGGCCATTCTGGCTGCCACAGCCACACTGCCGGGCACTCAGCCTGTGCAGGTCCTGCTGGGCGTCCCGCTGGGCCGTGCACTCAGTGCTATGCTTAGTTCTGTGTCACCCCCTACTGGCACATAGCAAGTACTTGATCCACTGGAATGTTCCTTTCCTCTGTGGGGCAGAGATACATAGGCATCCCCTCATGGGGGCGGAACTGGGAGAGACAGAGTGAGCCAGTCCGTGGGGGCCCTCCCTTAACTGGCCATCAAACACAAATGCATGCTTTCTCCATTCACATGGAAAGTAGCTTCGCAGAGCAGCCTTCTGGATTGTTCCAAGGAGGGAGGCTCAACACAGCCCAGCAACCCAGAAAAGCGTTGGCAGGATTGTGGAGTCTGAGCTGGGCCAGGGGGCAGGCCAGGGGGCCGTGTGGGAGGGTGTTGGCACCCCACAAGGAGGGAGCATGTGTCTAAGGGTCAGTGTGCAGAGGCTGGTTCCCCCACACCCACATACGAGGGGCATCTACTTCCAGTGGGTCCTGCTCCTTTCTCCTCCCTGCCCCGTGGGCCTGCCCCTGTTTCCTGCCTCTCTACTTCTCTTCTCTGCTCTTCCGCCTACGGGCTGTGGCAACTTAGGGGCAAGTTATCTGAAAGGGCTTGAAAACCCAGGGTGAGGGAGAGGCCAAGTCTGGTGGTGATGAGGGTCAAGGAGACTAAGGACAAATGCCAGGCTGCTGAGCAGGTCCCTGGCCACGGGTGGGCTCCTCTGGGTGTGTCTGTGCTTTTTCTTTACATTCAACATGAGGAAGCCAACTCGAGCTTTTCCTGTGCCCACTCCCCAGAATACGCCTTCAAGTCTTGTGTTGGGGGCTGGAAGCATGCACATGCCAACACCCAGTTTTGCAGCACCAGCCCCATGCATGGAACATGCCAAAGTTCTCAGAGGTGGGGAGAGTGCCACGATCTGGCCTCCCCAGGTCAGCAGGGGCCATGAGAGGGAGGGTGCCCAGGTGAGCTGCCTCATTTGACGTTGGGGAAACTGAGACCCAGGAGATGGTCAAGGAGGGAACGAGAAGTTGAGCCTGTCCACTTGGAGCCCTTCCTCTCCTTTCACAGGTCAGCTCGCCCTCCCTGTGGCCACAGCAGCATGTTCTGCCTGGGGAAGGAAGGGGCGGGCAGTGCCTAGCCTGGTGGGGCAGTGCAGGATGCATCTGTGATGCTATATCCCTATATACCCATTGAACATATCAATGGCCCTCAGAACTTAGCTCCTGACTCAGTGTGACAGAGGAAACTCATTCCTGAGGCGAGTCCAGGGGACCACAGAGACTCGGGCCGCCCACCCTGATTGAATCAGAATTTGAGCCTGGATCACCTGATTATCCGTTCACCAATGAGGGCACTGGCTCTGGTGTGCCGGTCAAGCCAGGGGCAGCTGTTTGCAAGACTGTGGGGAGACAATACTAGCCTTGCACATGCTGGGAAAAGCAGCGGGTCTCAGCAGCTACTGGTCGGGGTTGTGATTTGCACCAGGGTCTGGTTGGGCACCCAGGTGGGCAGCGCTTCACCAAGAGGGCCAGAAGAGAGTCTCTCTGGCCCAGCTGCTGGGCGCTGGGCAGCCTGACCAGAAGGACATGCTCTGGGGCTGCCCTTTGCTCCATGGTCCCTGTAATGAAAGTTGTAGCACCCATGAGCCTACCTGGGTCTCCTGATCTGCGGCAGCTCCCCCGCCGTTCCCATCTGTCCCTTCTCTTATCCCCTGTGGGCTCTGTTTGGCACATTTTGTACCAAGGCCTGCAGGGAGATTGGACTGTTGGGCGGGCATAAGTCACAGCACTGCAGGGAGGAGAAGCAGGCTCAAGGGACACGAGACACCAAATTATGGCCAACTCATGCTCAGGGAGAACAACCAAGGACTGCAGTGTGGGGAGCCTCTGGGCTCATGGATCGCCGCTGGGCGCTGGGCAGCCTGACCAGAAGGACAACCTTCCCTTGCCCCTGGGACTCTCCAGTCCCTGGCTCTGTGCCCATTTCCCTCAACCTTGACTTTTAACTTTTAAAAAAATGGATAAAGAAAGAGTAAGGAGATGTTTCTCCACGAAGGGTCACTGGGATATTTATAATACCAGCGGTGGGCCCCACCATGTACCATATGGGTCGTGGGTGATCAACAAGAAGCATTTTTTCTCCCAACTATCTCTGGATGACTGATCTTCCTTCCTCCTTCCCCCCATTTTCGTTTTTTTTTGGGGGGTTTGGGTCACACCTGGCATTGCTCAGAAGTTACTCCTGGTTCTTCAGTCAGGAATTACTCCGTGGTGCTTGGGAGATCATATGGGATGTTGGGGGATCAAACCCAGGTTGGACTAGTGCAGAGCAAATGCCCTACCTGCTGCATTATCGCTCCAGCCCTCCTCCCCCATTTTCTTAGCTCTACTTTCTATTTTCTGGACCTTCATTTTGCATTACTGATGGTAGGAATCCAAGTCCATGTAGATTATTTTATGTATGTAATTAAATTCTTTCCTCCTTGATCACTTGATCCTCCTACTTAAAAAAATCATGTTTGGAGCCACACCTAGGGGTGTTCAGAGATCACATCTGGTGGGGCTCAGGGGATAAATGGGGTGCTGGGGATCAAACCCTATTCAGCTGTGTGCAAAGCAAGGACCCTTCCCACTCTATATATCAATGACCCTCAGAATTTAACTTAATTCAATTTCTTTCTTTTTCTTTCTTTCTTTCTTTCTTTCTTTCTTTCTTTCTTTCTTTCTTTCTTTCTTTCTTTCTTTCTTTCTTTCTTTTTCTTTCTTTCTTTCTTTCTTTCTTTCTTTCTTTCTTTCTTTCTTTCTCTCTCTCTCTCTCTCTTTCTTTCTTTCCTTCCTTCCTTCCTTCCTTCCTTCCTTCCTTCCTTCCTTCCTTCCCTTCCTTCCTTCCTTCCTTCCTTCTCCTTCCTTCCTTCCTTTCCTTCCTTCCTTCCTTCCTTCCTTCCTTCCTTCCTTCCTTCCTTCCTTCCTTCCTTCCTTCCTTCCTTCCTTCCTTCCTTCCTTCCTTCCTTCCTTCCTTCCTTCCTTCCTTCCTTCCTTCCTTCCGCATAGGGGCCACATCCAGTCGTGCTCAGGGCTTACTGCCCAAGGACCACTCATGGAGGGTTTGTGGGATTCTATGAGCTGCTGGGATTGATGCATACAAGGCAAGAACCCTACCTGCAATGCTATTGCTCTGGCCTCAAGACTTAGCTTTGGGAACAAGGCAGGAATTTAGAGGAGCTGTCTGATTTCCAAAATGGTGGACAGAGAAGAATGTCAGTGGGTTCCCTTTGGAGTGGGAATCAGGGGGTACCATTTATGTGTTTGCATGGGGAGCACCTCCACAATCTGTGGGGATCTTCCAAAGGGGAAGTCTCTGCTCTCCAGTGTGTGAATGAGCGTTTGAGTTTTCCTGGCAATGCTTAAAAAAAATTAAGGTTTTTTTAGAGATAAGTGCAAAGGCAAACAGAATGGAGGGAGGTATTAGCTACCCAAGCAGTGGCCTCAGAAGCAGCTCATAATGTGTACAGCCATTTTGAGCTACATTTACCTACACTATGAAGTAGGTTTCCTAGGGCCAGAGAGGTGGTACAATGGGTAGCGCACTTGCCTTGTATGTGACTTATCTGGGTTCAATCACTGGCATCATTTATGATCCCCTGAGCCCCAGGAGGAGTGACCTCTGATTACAGAGCCAGGAGTAAACCCTGAGACTGCTGGTGTGGCCTAAAAAACTAAACAAAGAAATTAAAGTTCCTTGAAGCCTTTCCTAAGCAGTGCACAGAGGTCTCCGAACAATACTGATCAGTTATAACATTGATGGGAAGAAAGGAATGTCAACTTACATTATCTGAGGACCTGCTTTTCTTATATGTTGTCTCACTTAGAGTCATAGTTTCCAAAAATCTATTTACAGTGTTTTGTGGAACTTACTGTATAATGACTAGAAAGTAACAAACCTCTTTTTTTCCCCACAGGTTTGTGTCTTAATTTTTTAAAAATGTTATTTTATTCTTATTTTGTCTCTTAAAAAAACTGAATTATCAGGGCCAGAGAGATAGTACAGTGGGTAGGGCACTTGGCCTACTCAGGTTTTTGTTTTTGCTTTTTTTTGGGTCACACCCGGCGATGCTCAGGGGTTTCTCCTGGCTCTGTACTCAGGAATTACTCCTGGCAGTGCTTGGGGGACCATATGGGATGCCGGGATCGAACCCTGGCTGGCATGGGCCGGCCACGTGCAAGGCAAACATCCTACCTGCTGGATTATCGCTCCGGCCCCTGGCCTACTCAGGTTTGATCTCTGGCATCCCATATGGCCCCCCAAGCTCCACCTGGAGTGATCCCTGAGCACAGAGCCAGGGAAGTAAGCCCTGAGCACAGCCAGGTGTGACCCTAAAACAACAAACAAAAAGTAACACAGAAATAACCAAACTGACTACTCATTAGTTTATACCTTTAGGGAATTCAGCCTCACACCTTGCTATGTGCTCAGGACTTACCACCCCAGCCTCAGAGTTCCAGGCCAGCCCCCCACCACCACTCTGGGTCTCCTCTACTAGAAAACTCTATTTCTGAAACAACTTCCGGTTGCCAAGGTGGTTAAGATGTGTGCTGTCTCTGTCAGAGCAGAATGGCCCACACAGGTGGACAGTGCCATTCTCTATGGTTGGAACATAGAGAACACACTCAGGCTAATCCCAGAGACGGGGCCAGTGACTGCAGCCTAACAAAAACAAAAACGAAAACCCACCTGCAGCCAGAGTCATGGGACAAGACTCTGGAATGCACGGAATATCCTACACAAATGAACTTTAAAGGGCTCACATGACACTCACTGAAGGAAACATGGGGTCTGAGAGGAGAGAACCCCTCCTCACTGCCAGACTCAGTGTGTCCAAATGCCGTTCTCTGCCTTGGACTCCCCCTGCCGGGACTGTCTGCGTCACAGGGAAGAATACGTGTGGTGCAATGATGCGTCAGGAGGTATAGATTGCTCAGTTTCGTTTGTCTTTAATAACCAAAGTCCACAAGTTTAAAGTGTCCATAGTCACATAGCTTGGCCGATCAGTGTGACCCTCCACATCTCTGTGAACTGACACCTGGGGAAGGCCTGCACCTTGGTGCTGGTGGGGCCCCTTTTGGCACCAGAACTCAATAATTTATTAAGCATCCATCCTTAATAAGTGTGCACAAATACCATGCAAACATCTGGCCATGCTCACGAACAAAAAAGTGTGTTAGCGTCCGGGACGTAGGTGTCTTGTAAACAAACAAACAAACAGAAACGTTAAGAGGTTGGTATTTTCTGTACAAAATATGTAAGGCTTTCTTTTTCTTTTCTTTTCTTTTTTAATAATCTGTAAGATGAATCATCCTTCTGGCATTTTCAAAGAGTGAAAACTGTATAAAAATAAATATTCTATGTACAAACACACATTCAGGCCAATTCCAGGTTAGAGGCATCACTGCAAAACAAACATAAAACAACACAGAGTTAGTGTCCGTGATGCTGGCTTCCCATGGGGCAAGGAGGTCACTCCATCCTCGCTTGGATGGGATCCCTGGGTAGGGGAACTGAGGCTATCGAGCTCTTGCAGGCAGGGGACCCCAACCTTCGCATTCAGCATCACCAAGGTTGGGAGACCAGCAGGTCAGGGACTCCCCTGCTCAGCCACCAGGGGGCACCTTCTCTCCACGCTGCTGAATTCAGGGGCTTCTCAGGCCTTGGTGGAGGAGCCAATCTAAGGACACTGTCTCCTTGCTTCTCTAGGACTGTTCTCCCTGGCCAGATCAAAATATCTACCCCCTAATCATTAGCACCGACCCTAAAAGCTGCTTCTTAGGGGGCCAGGGACAGGGTCTTGCTTGACACACCTCTGGACCTTTTCCAGGAGCTTGTCTGTCTAGGTGTGGGGGGTCTCGGCAGAGGGGTAGTGGCGGGAGGGGCAGGATCACCCCACTTGCACATCACACTTTTCCTTCCTCTTGTTAGGGGTACGTCTGTGGGTGTTGAATTTATGGCTAGTGTTTGGGTCATTTGATGTTTGGAAGAACCCAGAGCCTCACCTGTGCAAGCCACAGCCCAGCCTACGGTTAGAGTTTTGGTGATTTTGCTGCTGACACCCCAGTTCTGTGAACGAATGAAATTCTGGGCAATCTACAGAGGGACTTTATTCACTTTATTGGTTTGATTGTTTGTTTGTTTTGGGGCCACACCCGACAATGCTCACAGGTGATTCTTGGCTCTGCACTCAGGAATTATTCCTGGTAGTGTTTGAGGGACCATATGGGATGCTGGTGATTGAGTCCAGGTCTGCTGCAGGCAAGGAAGCATCTTAACCACAGTACTATCGCTCCAGCCCCTACTCATCTCATTATAAGCCCAGTCTCGCTGGGACATGGTGGAATCTGCTATATGCACAGGGTGGGGTCCCCAGCTCTTGTGTGAGGATGAACCACCCTCCACAGTGCCTGGGTGAGCCTGACAGCTGCCACCTTTACCTTGGGGGACCTCGAGCTTCTATTAGCAAATAGAAGGGTCCCATCAGGTTCAGAGGCAGCTCTGTGTTCTGGCAGCCTGGCTGAGCGGAGTGATGACTGTCTCACTAGTACTAGGACGAGTGTGAATGAAGGAAACTCCCCCTTGGTCAAGAGAGAGAGGGCTGCTGGGCCCATGTGTGGGAGCAGGAAACTCTGACAGCTTTGTTTTAGGGAGAAGCAGAGCATGGCCCCTGCTCCTGGAATGTCCTGAAGCCACGTGAGGGCACAGACCTAGCACAGCTGAATAAATGTCATTATCAGCGTATGTGGCCTCAGAGGAGCACAGAAGCTGAGCTCATGATGATTGAATGATTGTACATAAGCCTTGAGTTTATGCAATGGCAAAACAGGACAAAAACCCAGTTTTGGAACTGCCCCATGGGGCCAAGGTACCATCTCCATGGATTACCCAGAATCCATGTGAGGCCACAAGGAAGCTGCACTATGGTGGGCTAAAGCCGCCAAGAGCCTTGACAGTTCTCCCAGAGTGTGCAGCGGCAAGGTTGGGAGCCGGCCCCTGCTTCCACATGGTTCCTTCCGCCCTCTGCAGGAGGGAGAGAGAGCCCTGGAGGAGGGGCAGGCCAGCACCGGAGCTTACCTTGTTCCAGCAGCCCTGGACCGGTAAGCCATCTTCGCCCTGCAGGAGGAAGGCAGGTGGTGGGTTCAGAATCTCTGTGAAGGGTCCCCCAAGCAGGCGGCATGCGGTGGCTATGACACAAAGGCCGCCCACTCTGACCATCCCACCTGCTCTTGTCCATATCTCCTTATTCCTGTCTTTCGGTGTGGGGTGGTGGTGGTGGTGGTATTCGGGGCTTACTCCTGGCTCTGTGCTCAGGGATCACTCCTGATGGGGCTTGGAGGATCATATGCGGTGCCGAGGATTGAATCCGGGTCAGCTGTGTGTAAAGCAAGCGCCCTCCCCTGCTGTACTATTGTTCCAGTCCCTGTTGTTTATTTTTTCTCCCTGCTGTCTCTGCTGAAGACCTGCTGAATGCCAGGTGCTTGCGGGTGCCTCCCGTTTCCCCCTCTGTCTAACCCCGGCCCCGAAGGTGCTCCTAGCTAAGTTCCCTCCTTCTCTTCTCTCTTCCTTAGCATTGAGGTAGAAATCTGTTCAGTTCCGGCTCCTGGCCATTCAGTGGGGGAAGAAGAGACATAGGGGCCATGACTTCTGGGACACTCTGAGCCAGCCCCCAGAGCACCTGCTGCCTTGAGGCGTGCTGAGTTTTCTCAGCTCCTGGTGCCCTAAGCTAGAAATCTCTGAGAGGCGGGTGGGGACCCTGCCACCGGCTTAGCCTGTCTTCTTTTTAGTTTTGACCACAACAGGTGATGCGCAGGAGTTACTCCTTGCTCTGCACTCAGGAATTACTCCTGGCAGTGCTGAGGAGAACATATGGGATCCTGGGGATATAGAACCTGGGTCGGCTACATGCAAGGCAAATGCTCTACTTGCTGTATTATGGCTCCGGCCCAGCCCCAGCATTCTCAGAGGTCAGTGCGGATGCTAGAATTCCAGGCTCCCGGGCAAGGAAAGACAGGAAGAGTGTTTCCAGGGGCTGGAGCCAGGGCTGAGCCCCTAGGCCGACTCCCTGGGGTTTTGCAGGCACCTGGCCATAAAAGCTAGTTCCCTTAGGCCGACTCCCTGGGGTTTTGCAGGCACCTGGCCATAAAGCTAGTTCCCTTTACTAAAGCTCAGAGTCAAAGTGCCCAGAGGCCCCGCAGTCATGCTCCACAGCGCAGGAGGCAGGGCAGGGCCTTGAGACAGGAGGATGGGGGCACTGCGGAGAGACCCACAGGGCACGCTGGTGTGGGAGATGCCGGAGAGAATGACAGTGTGCATGACGAACGGGCTAAAGTCACCCTGTTCTTCCCTAGGCAGGAGCTGGTGCCGCCCAGGGCTTCACCCCGCTCCTGCCCTTTGTGACTGCCCTGCCCAGGAGTGAGAGTCGTAGCTGCGGGCCACGGGAGCATGCCCATTGGCACTGGGAAGGTGGCAGGGCATGGGGGGGAGGCAGGCGGGCATAGTGGAGGAGTGGGCTGCTGAGAGCCAAGACTGAGGCTGGGAGGTTGATGGTTAATGGGAGGGGACTAAGAAGCTCCGGGGAGTCAGGGGTGGGCAGGCAGCATGCTGGGGGTGCAGGCCAGAACAGGCGGGGTGCGGGGCTGGAGCTCAGGGTGGTGGTGGGGGCAGGTACATGCTCCTTGGCCAGCACAGTCAGGCATGCTGTAGACTTTAAAGAAGGGGAGAGGCCAAAGAGTCTGGTCACCTCCTGTTTGCTCTTGGCCTTACAAGTTTCCTTCTTTCTTTTCTGCTCAAAAGTCACAGCGAGTGTGACCTGAGGGACATGTGGGGTGGGACATTCTCCTACTAAAACATGAATGTGGGTCCATGAGCTCCAACTTCCTGAGTAAATCGAGGGGGAGCAGGAAACGTCTGAGCTGATTGCCTTGGAAGGGAATCACCCATCCCCTTGCCATGGTGGGCGCTGTCCTCTCTGTGGGGAGGCCACAGGGCAGGCACTGCGGCTGCCTGGGTGGTAGATACAGGCACATTCAGGGCTGTGTCTCCCCAGCCTGTCTCTCCATTCTTTTCCCGAGCTCCACTGCCCACCTCCCACCCTCTGCCAGACTTCTCAGGGGTAACTGGCTAAGCCAGGCCCCCAAGGGAGGGTTCTGTGATGGATTCTGGGAATGAAGGCAAAGGGCAAAGGTTTTGGGGTCTCAGATGCAGATCTCAGCCCATCCTTGAGCTGGGACTGTGCCAGCCGCTACTATCCCAGGCCTGGCCAGGGAAAATGGGGCAGGGAGGGGGCAGGGCGGCCTCTCTTTCTCCCTCTTTCTGGGTCATCCCAGAACCCCTTGACAATCAGCCTCTGCCCAATCATGCTCCGGTGCTGGTCACAGTGGGGGTGGTGGATGACGCCAGCACCTCACTGAAATGCTTTGTCAAGTGCCCAGTGTTTGTGCCACCAACTGTTGTGAGTGGAGGAAGAGGAGCCGCAGTCCTAAGAACTTATCCAGTGGATGTGCTCCCCTGGGTGCCTCCGCCCCGGATTTGTCCAGAGCCGTTTTCAAAGGAGCAGCTGAGGCAGCCAGTCAGTGCTGGCTGTGGGTGGAGAGAGGCCTCAGGTTCAGGGCTGGGGCTTTGGCAGGAGGGAGCTGGAGAAGAACTTGGCACACAGGGCATGCAAGAGAAGGGTGTGGCAGGAGTCCCTGAGGACCAGCCAAAGCTGGGCACTCTTGTTGCCTGGAGTGAAGCGACAGGCGATGGCTGGAGCAGGAGGGACCTGCAGGCACCCGGAGGCACAAACCGCTCACGGGAAGTTGAGTCAGTCGGGCCATGCAGGTGAGGGAAGGGAAAGTGCCATACCAATGGGCACGGGGCATCCAGTCCGTCCAGCCCGGTAACCCGGCTCCCCTTTCTCTCCTTTAAAACCTCGGTGTCCCTGTTCACAAAACCAACCACGATGATTATTGACGTCAAGGCTGGCCACTCTGGCAGGAGAGTGGAGAGGCACAGCCCACCCTGGCCATGATGCAGGACTCTGGGGATACTGCAGAGGGGGCGTCCCCAGTGCCCACTGCCTCCCCATCCCCATCCCATGCCCTGGTCCCAGCTGGGGGCGCTCTGGCGCAGGAGAGGATGCACAGAGCCACCCTTGGAGGAAACATGAGTGAACTCCTGTCTCTGCATCCGAAGCCTCAGACCGTCCTGGCCTGGCACAGGGGTAAGCCTTGGGAAGGCGCCCAGATGCTTGGATATGCAGCTTCATAGGGCAGCAGGTGGAAGTTGGCAACAAACAGGCCCTTTTCCATGCTGTTTTGAAGTTGGGGAGGGGGGCCCTCAGGATGCGGTAACCCTGGTGTCCTGCATCTTGACCAAGTGAAGCTTCAGCGGCTTGAACAGCCGTCCACAGAGTGGTCACAAAACCAAGAAGGCAGAGGAGAGGTGCAGGGGCCTCGTCAGAGCAGAGCGGCCTGGCGCCGTCTCCTGAATCCCGTCCCGCCCTGGTTCTTCCTTGCATGGGGCGCTTCAGAGAAAGGAACTGGGGCAGAATTGCTTTGCGGCTGTGCACTCGGGCAGTGCCCACAGCAGGCAGTGCTCCCAGGCGAGGGTTTGGGTAGCAGCAGCTCTGCCACTGGGTTCTCACCTTCCTCTATTTGCCTTCTTGGTTTTGGACTCGCAAGCCCCAAGGAAATAAAACCCAAATGAAGCCAGTGATAAATGCAAACATACCAATGGGCAGGGGGCATCTAATCCAGGTGCTCCTTGGTCTCCCTTATCCCCTTTAGCCCCTCGAGAGCCTTTCTTCCCCCGCTCCCCTGTAAATAACGATTTAGTCCGAGAAAACACAACAACATCAAAACTTGGGGATTAGTCCTGAGTCAAAGTTAGAGACAGAAAAAAGAAGAAATAAATTAAACCTCACTGAGAAGGTTCTCTCTCATAGGACAGGGTTAGGGGGTCAATACTGACCGCCTCTCCGCCAGGACCCTGACAAGGTGGCCAGGGCAGGAGGGCAGGGGGTGAGAGCGAGGCCGGGACAGAGCAGAGAGAGGGCGCTTGAGACAGCAGTGGAGACAGACGTGGGGAGGTACTGGGGAGCCTGGCTTTGCTGGCTCGGAGCCGTGAGACATCTGTCTGGGCTTAGGGGATTCCCTTCCTTCTCTCGGTGCATCCTCACTGAAGAGGTTTCTGCTGGTGACTTTTGACCCAGCTGGCCTTCGCCCCTTTGCTAGTCTAGGAGTCAAGGGGGTCTTGTTTTGAGTTTGAGAGGCTGTGTGTACACATGTGTGGGGGAGAAATGTGCCCCTGTGCTCTGCGTGTGCCAGCAGCTCAGGCACGTGTGTGCATGCATCACATGTATGTCAATCTGTGTCTATGCACATGTGCACACATGGGTTTGGGGGGTGGTCATTGGCTCTCAGCAGGGGGACCCCCTGCTCTGTCTGTAACAGCCAGCTCCATCCTGGTCTCTCACCTCCCTCTACTCCAGGGAAGTCTGGGGAAGGGGCCGTGGTTGGCTTTTCCAGGGTGCTTCTGGAATCTTCCTGAAAACTGTTGTCTCTAGTTCATAGCTTGGTGACTCTTGCTGTCACCCGGGGCCCCAGGCCTGGAGAGCTGGCAGCAAGTTTGGAACCTTGGAGGAACCTCCGAGCAGGTTCTGTCTGTTCCTGGGAACTGCCTGGGGGTAATGGAGCCTCTCTGAGGCTGGTTCTTTACTGGTGACCTGTGGATGGTAATGCCAGGCCAGAAACATGACTCAATAGCGAGGTCTTTATGTACAGGAAACACTTAGCCCTGGCTCAGCCCCCCATCCTGGTGACTGACAGCTCTGGCTAACCAATACAAGAAAGGTGAGTGTTTCTCAGTGGCCAGCCAGCACAGGGCTGCTGCAGAGGCTGCTTTGTTCCCTTGGGGGGAGGCAGAGCATCAGGACCTTTCAGGGGGGCTGGGCCCACTCCTAGCAGTGCCTAGCCTGCTCTGTAGGCAGATACTTTATGCTTAGGACCCGTGAGGTTGAGGGCCACCAGACCACACTCACTTGATGGTACTCTAGGGATATGAGGTGCCAGGGACTAAACATGCCACACTTTGCACAAACCCTTTGGACTAGGCCCCAGGCTCCAAGAATCATTCTTGAAGTTTCCCTACATCTCTGGAAACCACCTACTCTACCCATGATTCCTCATGATTCCAGGGTGGCTGCCATTGCCCACACATTGCATTCACTCTCCTGTGAGTTTTCTAAGTGCAGATGCTACTCTGGAGACCAATGAGTGTGTCAGAGGACATGGGACTGTGCCTCTGGATGATGGCACTCTCTCAGCTATGGCCACACACAGGAGTATGGTGCTATGAACTGGCCGCAAGCAGGGGTGAACATGGACACCAGCAGCCTGCTTGGAGAAGGCCCAGGATAGCACCTCTGGACCCTCTTATGTCGGGCAGTGTAAGTTCTAAGTTTGCGGGTGGGGGTGCTTCAGGTTTGACAGGATTTGCCTCTGGGTAAGAGCTTCAGGGCCATGCTGGTGACTGTGACTCTGAGAGGGACAACTGACATGCTAGGGAAGCTCTGAGGTGCAGAATGTGGCCTGGGAGACCCTTGGGGAAGTGGAGTAGCTTGAGCCACAGTCCCTCTGTCCCCCACCTCAAAGAGCCACAGGAAAGAGAGGGGGACCGGCAAGGGGGGCTTCCAGCTGCCAAGGGAAGGGGGCATGCAAGGCTGAGCAAGGGAGCTCTCCCCAGCAGGTCAATGACTAGAAGTTGGGGACAGGAAGTAGATCTGGGCTGGGGGGAGTGGGTGGGAAGGGAAGAATGTGGAGTTAGAATGGGTGGGAGATGCTGAAGGGGTCCAGGAAGGAAGAGGCAGGCCCAGGCCTGGAAAGCTAGTGAGAGAAAGAGAGAGAGGCAAGGTTGCCTGGGGGCAGCAGTGACAGATGCACACCCATGCACAGCACCCCCCCCCCCCCCCCCACCCACCCACCCACCCACAGGCACAGCATGCTTGACCCACAGTTGGCTGGCTTGCACACAGCAGCACAGTGGCACTAATTTTCCTGATACCTAAAGGACTAAATCTTCCCCACCCAGGTGCTTTGGAAGGATTCTCTCATTCTAGAAGCATCTCCTGGGCTCAGTGTACAAAAATGCTGAGAGGGAAGGGAGGTGGTCCCAGTGACAAGGGCGGAAACTTATTTCCCCACACATGTGTGTCCCCTTAGCAGTACCCCGTCTTGGATCTGGCCATCACTGAGGGCCATGCCATGACAGTGGGACCCGTAAAGGGTTGTACATCTGGGTTCAGGGGATAGAGCACTAGCTTGGGGTACAGACCTCTGGCCTAGGGAAGACTGGAGGCAGGCTGTAGGGAATCCCCCACCCCATATGTGGTGCAGTGGGGGTCAGACTTTTCCCACTTCCAGTCTCGCCTTCACCCCTGGACCTTTCACTTTACTGAATTGCCACTATTCTGGGCTTCCAGGCACCCCACACTGGAATAATAAGGTCTTGGGGGTGCCAATATGGAAGCACATTCTCGCGGGATATTCTGCTGTCCTGAAGGGCTTCTGAATAAGAGAAGTAGCTGCTTCTTGTTGGGGATGGGGCTGGGTCACACCTGGCAGTACTCAGGGCTGACTCCTGGCTCTATGCTCAGAGATCACTCTTGGTGGTATTGGAGATTGAACCGACCTTGGCTGCATGCAAGGCAAGCACCTTCCCTGCTGTACTATTGCTCTCGCCCAAGCACGAGCTGTTTCTTGAACTCAGAACCTGCTTTTTTTGCAGAAAGTCAGATGGGCATTACAGTAACCTCAATAGAAGGGTCACACACCTGGACTGGTTCCTGGACTGGGACCATCTCGCTAAGTCCTGCCAGCCAGGAGAGCTTGTGAAAACTTATCCAGAGGAAGTGAGAAGAAACATTCCCCCCTCCCCTGGGCATCACCAACTCATCTGTGACTCTGCACCCTCAGCAGCAGAAGCTGCCCCACCTCTCCTCCATCTGGGTCAAGGTCATTTCCTGCCCTGCGTGTGCCTACGGGGCAACACAATGCTGCCGCCACCTGCAGAAATGCAGCCTGTGCCTACCTCAGTGCCGCAAGCCAACTGAGAGGGTCTTAAGAAACAAGGTCTGATGCTATGGGTGCAAACAGTGTGGAAACTCAGAGTGCAGTAGAAACACACTGGGGGGTGCACCCAGGGATGGAATGATCACATCTGTGAGTGGCTTCAGTTCTCGGATGCCACAGTAGGGAGGGTGAGTTTTCTGGTCTGGTCTGCCCTGGCAGGCTGGCTGGGAGCAGGTTTTCTTTGACTCCAGTGATGTCTAGATGGGGGATTTCCACAGACAGTCTGGCAGGGAAGCCCCTGTCTAGACTATGTAGGATGAATGGAGTTGCTTGAACCAGGACCATGAAGAATTTAGGGACACATAAGAGCTTAATGAATCCACCTTACACAGACTAGAAAGGCATTTTTCTGTACAAGCACACATTTCTTTCTTTTGTCTTTGTTTTGGGGTGACATCTGTCAGTGCTCAGGAGTTACTCCCTGGCTCTGCACTCAGGGATTGCCCCTGGTGGTGCTTGAGGGATTATAAAAGGTGCCGGGGACTGAACTAGGGTCAGCTGTGTGCAAGGCAAATGCCTTACCCCTGTGGCATCTCTCCGGCTCACAAGCACACATTTCTATGTGTGGGCTCGGTCAATCGGGGCTCAAAGGTGAGCGTGAAGACCGGGGGTGCTAAAAGCTCTGCCTCTACTCTGACAACTCAGAACCTCTTATCATCTACTTGGGTTTTGATTCTCACGCTTTTTCTCGTGCGCTAAGGCATTTGTGACTCAGCATTCATTGCCCTCTGAGGACAGTTTCATTCCAGAAAGGAACCAAAATTACTCCTCGGTCAGCTACATTCAGGGTTTCTCGCTCAGTCTATTGTCACAGTGTGTCATGTAGCATGACATGGGCATGGCCCTTCAAGAATGATGTCCTGCTACAGATGCAGAAACCGAGGGAGACCAAGAGACCTGAGCAGGCACAATTCATTTCCAAGTCCCGCCTCCTCTTCCCAAGAGAAGTCATGGCAGGAATATCTTTTTAAAGGGTCAGTTGCTAACCACTGCTGTCTACTTATTCTGGCCACTGGAATTCATTTTCCCTGCCTCTAGGAGTTTGAGATACCTGGGAAGCGAAGTTTCTGGGGTCAGGACTGAGAAACATCCTTCAGGGGTGGGCAAGCAGACCAGGGGACCAGTGTCTGGCTCCAATTGCTACTTCCATGGCCACTGTGGGATTTGGTGCCCCCCTACCATTTGGAAAAGTCGTGCTTCAATTTCAGGATTAGGCCCCAGGCTCCTGCCTGCCATGGATTAAGTTCCAGACTATAAGGACTTTTAATTGAGGATGATTTAGCAGGAAAAACTTCAGGCACCAGTGGGGTGAGGGACCCTAAGTGATCATTCCACCACATCGGGAAGACATTAGTGCAGGGACAGCCAAGGCACATGGCTCAGACTCACCCGGTGTCCTTTGTCCCCGGGTGGTCCGTGTAAACCCTGTAATAAATCAGACGACAAAAGCAGGTTCAGGACAAGACCCGGGGGCATGCTTCCTCCCTGGCCCCAGGCTCTGTCTGAAGCCCTATTCTTTGGAGACAGCCTTGATTTTCCTAATCAAGGCGGGCATATGAGGAAACTGCTCAAGGAAATTGACCCAGGAGCAAATACAGGAGTCCTGGGCCATCATGCCTAGGAGTCAGTTTGGGTTTTCCTGTTGGTGAGGGGCCAGGTCCTTGCTAGCTGCTTCAGTGGGAGAAGGGTTCTGAGAACTCAGGGTGGGGGGCATGCTCCTGCCTGCTCTCCTGCCCAGCTCCGGAAGCAGCCTCAGACCCTCCCTCCAGGTGAGAATTGTTCTCTGGGTTGTTCCCAGTGCTACGAGCCCCAGCAGAGACCAGCTGGGGTCTCCTAAGCAAAGCCAAGCTGTCTGGGCACTGCAAAGTGGGGAGCAGAAGAACAGCCACCAAGTTGTCATTGAGAAGCCACAGTCCTGATTCTCGTAGGTAATGAAATAAATGATTTGCTTCTGGGTCATACTCAGCGGTGCTCAGGGTCTGCTCCTGACACTGTGCTCGGGATCACTCCTGGCAGGGCTCAAACACTGGGCTTGCATGGATCCGGGCTTGGTTTTGTGCAAGGCAAGCTTAGACTTAACTCCTGTATTATCTCTCCAGCTCACAACAATTTGAAAAAAAATGTTTTCAGATTGTTATGGAATCCAATCCTGACCGTGCTCAAGGGTCAACTTGGTGCTGGGGTCTGGAGCCAGCGCCTCCCACCGGCAGGGCATGAGCTTTACTACTAAGCCCCACCCCAACCTCTGGAGGTCTTGCACAAGGACACAGAGGGATGGTGGTGACCAAGCCGGTCTCCTGGGAAGCTGCACTGCTCGCCAACACCTCCCTCTTGCATGACAGTCCCCTAGATTTGAGACTGCCCCTCTGGAGCGCCAGACCTATGGCACATCTGCTGCTTTGGGTGGTCCCCTGGGCTGAGGACCTGGACTCCCTCCTGCCAGGGGCCGTGTGTATTAGACTGCCTTGAGCACTCCCTGGCAGGGAGTCTGCCTGTGGGCCCCTGAGCCTTTGGCCTTGTCCGAGTGACACAAACAGGGATTCTCCCTGGGCCGTGTCTTCCTGTTGCAGGCTCTGGGCTTCCACAGCACTTCAGGAGATGGGCAGGGTGGAGGGGGAGATCCAAGTGCCCAGGGAGACTCACCGGAAGCCCCGCTGCTCCCGTTGGTCCTGTCATTCCGGGGTCGCCTTTGCTGCCCTGCAGTGGGAGAAGGAAGTCATGAGCCCTCCCTGACGTGGTGACAGTCTCTGGCCACAGTGTTATCTGCAAGGCTGCTCCCGGCTCCTGAAGGGCTCTGGGGGACCCCGAGGGGGGCTGGGCTTGAGCACCCCACCCCCCCAACTCTGGCAGAGGCAGTCCCAAGGAAGGGGTGGACAGCATGCAGCGGGACTCTGGCTGGCCCAAGGCCAAAGCTTGGGAGGAGGAGGAGGAGCAGGAAGGCCACAGGGAGAGTAAAGGCAGGAAGGAACTTGGGGCCCAGGGTTACTTCTCTGAAATTGCACTGGGCAGCTGCAGAGCGGCCATTCCACCCCCAGTGCCTGGTGGTCTCAGGGAAGCCTCTACCCCTAGCCTACTAGCCTCCCCAACTGCAGCAGGGTCCTTGCAGAGCTGGGGTGCGGAACCTCTCCTGGGGCTCTGCAATAGCTTTCCTGGTCCTGAGCATGTGCTCTGGCCCTGAATAGGCGGTGCTGGAGGAGCCGCGCCCAGGACAGGCCTCCTGCATCCACCCTCATTGGGACATGTCCTCCCCCACTGTGGGTCAGAGTCCCGATGACTCCCCACTGTCCCGCAGCCTTTGCTAACACACCTGCATGTGGCGCCATGCTCCTTCTCCCTAAAGCAGGCAAAGTTTAGGGGTGCCCTGGCCCAGCCAGCAATCCCAGGCGACTTGCCAGACTGAGCCTGGCGCTGGTGTCCGGGACCCAGAGCAGAGAGGGGGGGGACACTTTCTGGATCTCTGTCCCCATCTTACTACACCAGGGGGCTTCCCTCACGCCTGCCTGGCTCCTCTTCAGGCTGTTGGGAGGGTCCCCAGAGCAGATGGAGGGTGGGGGGTGCTGGTGGCGTCCAGGAGGAAGGATGAGGAAGGCTGGGGCTAAAGGGGGTGATTCGGCATGAGGGCCCTTCCTGGGGCGTGCTGAGAACTCACCCTCTCTCCCTTTGGTCCTGCTGGTCCTGGAACTCCAGTTGGTCCCGAGTACCCTGGGTGGGAATGAAAAGAAAGCAGAGGTGATGGCACTGGTATGGGGAGCCCTTTGAGCCCCGCCTGGTAAAGAGCAAAGTCCAGAGGCACAGTTTTCAGGGTTGGCCAGGCTCGCTGCGGGCCGTCTTCCCACTGGCCCGTCTGTCGGAAAGGTGCTGTTTGAGTTCGGGGGCCAGATTCGAGGGAGGAAACCCTTTTGCTTCCCAGCCAAGCTTGCCAAGGCTGAAAACGGGAGTTGATGCCACCCCCAGGGTGGGGCTTGGGGGCTGTACCCTGGGTGCTCACAGCTCCACATGCAGCGGGGGGGGTCTTCATGCCACAGACCGAGGCGGGCACAGCACACAGGCAGGCGTGGAGGGTTACCAGCCGCCACCCCCGTCCTCCCCACCCCAGGCTGCACCGAGAGGCTTAGAAGGTATGGGGGTGCCCGGCGCTGGCCTGGCAGGGAGGCGAGGGGGCACTGTGGGATCTGCGTGCCTCAGGCACTGGGTGGTACTTCGCTGGGGAGCCCCCCACACTGTCCTCGTTACTGAGCTTCTGTTGCTCTGCAGACATGACTTCCCTGCTCCAGCGTGGGGTGGGGTCCTGGCCGGGGGTGGGGGGGAGCTCCCAGTGCTGGGGTAGCGAGTGATTGTGAGAAGTGGGGGTGGCTGTGCCAGAGACTGAGAGAGTACGGGGGTGTGCAAGGAGGAAGCAGGAGACGAGCAGAGCGGGTGCCCCCATGTGAGCGATGCGGAGACTGCAGGGACGGGGGTCAGAGCGGGTGTGCCTGGACCCCGGCTGGCTCCAAGTCCTGCCTCAAGGACCTGGGGCCTCTGCGCTACCAGGGGGCTCTTGGGCTTCTCTGCATCAGCGTTTGCCCACTGCAGAGGGAGGTAGTGAACACACACCCTCCGTTCGCTCCCTGACAGCCCACACTAGAGGTGGGCGCTCGCGGGCAGGACGTGGCGAAGGCGTGTCTGTGAGGGTTATTCTCCTCCACCTCCCTTTAAAGTGCTGTTAATGTTTGTATGAGGAAAGAATTAACGCAGGGACACGGAGTCCGTGGGTCCGCACTGCTCCGTGCAGTCAGCAAGAACAGGGCAGGTGCTTGAGAGGGGCGAGGGAGGCCTGGGGGAGTCTGACTGTAGCAGAGGCCTCCCCTGGGGCAGGGGTGCTGGCATGCAGGGACACAGGTGCTGAAGGAGAAAGGTCACAGCAAAGACGGCAAATGGGGTGTCTGAGCTGAGTGGGAAACCAAACAAACCTCCGCCCAAATGGGGGGGACTGTGGGGAAGCGGCACCTGGGCTCAGCGTGCCCCCTTCTTCCTAATGCAAACGGGAATGGGATGAGATGCTGAGGGGTCAGGCCCCCTACAAGCTAAGCTGTAGGCTTCTAGGCATCAACTTGAGCTCCCGAGACCTGCGGCTCCACTCAGATCCTCAGGAAGACTTGCTGCGGTGGGCCTCACCCCACTCAGGACCCCCTCAGGTTCCCATCCCTGTCCCGCCCACCCCGCCCCAGTGTACTCCTGCCTGATCACTGGACCCTTATCAGCTGGAGACTCAGGCTGTGATACTGTCTTGCAGGACAGAGCTGGGACTTGAGCACGGGCAGGGGACAGGCTCATGCAAGCGGGTGGACACTCCATGCAAGATGTCCAGCCTCTTATTCTTTGAAGGTCAGTGATCTGAAGAGACTTCAGGATTTTCTAAGTATGGTATTATGTCCTCTGCACCGTGAAAGCATGGCTTCTTCCTTGCCCATCTGGATGCCCTTGGTATCCTTTACTTGCCTCACTGCTATGAAGGTCAGTGATTTGAGCACTGCGGGAGGCAACAGGTCTCGGGACCCTGAGGGTGCCCTGGGCCTAGCGGGAGAGGCAGTTTCTGAGATGCTGTCCTGGTTTGTCCCAAGAAGGGCTGAGGTGCTTTCTAGAGAGACATGGGGCAGGCCTGTTTCCCGGACTCAGAGCAGCCGGTGGGTCTTGTTTTCGCTGCAGTGAGGCCCCAGCTGGTTTGCCATGGTCTGACTGGAAGTAAGAGGCATGACAGGCACAGGTCTACGAACACTGAGCTGGGAGGGGAGGGCAGCCTTGTGCCCCTAAGTGCCACCCCTGCCCTGCCCCTCCACCCTTGCCTCCCTCCACTCCCTCACACTGCAGACTGGAGTTTCCCTGGGAGGGAGGCAGCCCTAGGCAGACAGCAGAGACAGTTCACAGCATGAAGACGATGAGCAGGGGTGAGGGGGGGAAGCACACAGACACGGGGTTAGGCAGGGAGGGGGAGGGCCGGAACCACAGACAGGGGGTTAGGCGGGAAGGGGAGGGCCCGAACCACAGGTTCTCAGGCTAGCTCAACTAACATTCCCCAGCCACATCTCCTAGCCTGGAAGTTCAGAGGGGAGGACCTGGGTGCGGCCATCTTGGGTCCAGTGGAAGAAGGGTGGTGGGAGAAGTCAGGAGAGGGACAGAAGAGAAGGACCACAGGCTGGGGACGTGGGGAGGAGGGTCAGGGGGTCATGAGTGACACTCACCGGTGGCCCAGGCCTGCCGTCCAAACCTGAAGCTCCCTTGACCGAAAGACGGGGAAGGGAGAAACGGGAGGGAGAAAAAGGGACCGGGAGGGGAGAGGTGAGTGAAGCAGTGACTCCGGACAGACACAAATGCTGGTACTCAAACAACACGGGGGACAGAGGGTGGTGTCCACACGGAGACCAACAGAAGCATGGAGACACTGCCTGCAGTGTAGACGCCGTCCTGCGTCTCCTGCTGGGGAGGGGACAGGGTGGGGGCCTGCCCAGCTCTCCGCGAGAGGATCCGTGAGAGCTACACTGGCGGGGCCTGACAGATTCCTTCTCGGCTGCTCGCAGAGCCACACAAAGGCTCTGATCCCAGGCAGGGGCCCTTGATTAGGAAAAGGCTTGGGGGTGGCTGGCAGGTACAGAGGTAGATGGCGGTGGCCCCGAAGGTTGCTGATACAACCCAGTTGCAAAGCCAGTTTCAAGGCCGTGCTGGCTCTCCAGTCCCTGATCAAATCATTCCCATCTCCTGTTAGGGAGTGGGGTGACTTTGTAGTACAGCAAGAGGCAAACGGAGAAGACTGGAATGAGGGGCTCTCATTCCCTGACAGGCAACAGTCAGCTGACCTAGAAAGGGCACAAGGTGTCCAGGGCCCTGCGTCCACCCCTCCCCAAGGCCACCTCAGAGCACGCGCAGGCTGGGACATCTTGCTTGTTTCCTTAGGCTGGAAAATGTATTTTCCTGCACACCGTTTTTCGGCGCTGTTTCTTAGCACCATACGTGGGAACATGAATGATGAGAACCTTTGCTTTCCTTGGGGCATCTTGGAGGGCTTTGACACCTGTTTGCAAGCTAGCACATGCTTGGATTCTCCAGGGTTCCCTAGAGGTTGGGTCACGAGTGTGGAAATGGGTCCAGGTATGAGTGAGTGGGGGGCAGGAGGTATCTGCATGGTGAGGGGCCTTGAGTGATTGAAGACGCAGCAGAAGGCGTAGGGAAGCGTCAGCAAGAGGTGTCTGCTCTGGCAACCTGTCAAGGGCTCAACCCTCAGCTGTCCTACATCGGCGCCTGCACGAGGAGGCCGGTCTCCTGCCACTGGGTTCTTGCAAAGCCCAGGATCTCGAAAAACCAAAAGAGCACTGAGCCCACTGGGGTGTGAAGTAGACCGAAGCCCAGTGACGGCAGTGAAGAGGCCACTAGCCCCTGGAGTTTGGGGCACTGGGGTTTGTCCAGCTGCTGCCCGTGCCTGGAAATGCAGAGGCCTTCTCAGTATTTCCCCATCCTTGCTTAGGGATGTCTGGTCCTGGACGGGCTCAAAGCAGAGATCTGAGGACTCAGGAACTAACTGCTGGCAACAGTCACTTTCACAAGTTTCAGCAGTGGCCAGTGCTGGGGAGCAGAGCAGCGGCTGACCCAGGGGTCCCTTCTGGGGTAGGGGTGTGGGGGGGACACACCCCTGTCCCTGCATGCTCTCAGGTGAGAGCACTTGGCGGAGGGCCCAGCCTGCTCAGTGCCCTCAGACAGAGTCAGAGCCCACGGCCCAGCTCTATAGACATAAGCAATCAGCTCTGGGATGCTCTGGTGTCCAGTGGTCTCCCTCGAGAACCTGCCCAGCCCTCCCAGCCTGGTCAGGACCACCAGTTGGGATGTCCATCAGAGTGAGGCACGGCCCCAGATACTCACGGGGAGCCCCAGAGCTCCTCGGTCTCCTTTTTCTCCCTGGATGCCTTGTTCTCCCTTGGCTCCATCCAGTCCTGCTTCCCCTGATGGGAAGAGAGATGAAAGCGGGGCTGGGGGCGCCACAGAAGGCATGGACCGGAAAGCCCACCCTTATGTTCTGGGGTTCTGGAGAGGAGGGAGGCCCAGGTATTGCCACAGAACACCCCAGATCTGAATTCTAGCTTGGCTCTGTTAAGAGTGTCCTGTGTTGCCCCCTAGTTTGCTGCGCCCCCACCCCACCACATGGCAAAGCCACATGGGAGAGGCTGAAACTACATGGCAAGACCAGGTCAGCATTGGTGGAAGTGATCATTGCAGGGAACCTGGGCCTGGCGGATGCTTGGCCCGGGCTGGGGGAGGGACGCCTACCAGGGGCGGAGGCTGGGTCTCACAGCAGCCTCAGCCCCAGGGCTAGGGAATCGCTCTGGGGACAGAGGAGTCCAGAGACTGATTGACTTGTCCTGGAGTGCCCTTGTTGTGTGCCCTCACTGGTAGTTAGGGTTGAGGGGAGGCCAGGGCAGGGCCATGAGCTCTGTCCTCTGTGAGATCCAATCCTGCCTGGGAGTGCTGGGTTCAGGAGGGTTCTGAACCCCGGGTGCCTGCTGGGCATGTGAAGAGGCTCTTCCTGCTGTCCTCACAAACCCACTGGCCCGAGAGCCACAGGACACACTTAGGGGAGGGGTCCCATGGCTGCCCCATTTGCAGTCCAAGCACCAGGCGACCATCTTACCTTTGGTCCAGGAACACCCTGGAGGCCCTGCGGGTGGGACAGAAACAAGTCTTAGAAGCAGGCTTGGGCTCAGCCCACATCACTGTCCACCAGTAGGGCACCAGGAGCAGGGGCGGAGGGAGAGGTGAGTCTCTAGGGTGGGGGTCGGGTCAACTGTCTTGACAGGAAACCCCCCCCCACAGTGCCCCCTACCGGCATCTCAGGGAAAACAACAGCACAAGTTAGAGAAAAGAACGTATGTGAAGCACCAGAAGTCCCACCAAATCTTGCTCTCATGGGCCCTGCTGCCCCTTCTGCCGGTGACAGCTGATGCCCACAGTACTCTGGGCACCTGCAAAGACCCGTGTCTGCTGATCCAGAGAGCCACTGGTGCTTGAGGTGAAAGGCAAAGGGTTAAACACCTACTCTTATTATCTGTGACCCAGAAAGCCAGACACCACACCCCCATTGGCTGGTTTAAACGGTCATGAGAAGGGGGATGATTAGCTTCCGGGAGGAAAACCCCTAGAAGTGGTGTGTGGGCTACAAGATCCCATGCTGGGAGGAGGAGGTGGGAGTGAATGGAGGCTGCCTGAAGCTGGTGATTGACAGGCGCTGGGACAGCCGGGACCCAGGAGCAGTGGACAAAAAGGCTGATGGGTGGCAGGTGGGCATCATACTTACTGGAGGTCCAGGAGGCCCTTCTGGCCCAGGTGGCCCAGGAAGCTGGAAGAAAAGGGAGACATAGAGTGGACAGGGCTGCTTGGGCGTGACCTTGCCTATGACGTGACCTGAGGTTGGCTGGGACCATGAGGCAATGCCCCAGAGCCCCCAGAGGAAGGATTCGAGCAGGTCAGAATATCCTGCACAGTGTTGGGGGGGAAGTGACAGCCCTGCCAGCAATGTCCTCAAGCGCCTGCTGGTCCAATTTCCTTGGAAAACCAAGGAATGCGGCCACACTAGATTCCTGCTCCCTCATGGCCACAAGGCCTAGAGCTGAGTAAGATCTTTACTCGGGGGACCTGGGATTCTCTGTTCCCCACCAGTCCCTGCTGTACTTAACCAGAACCACTTTATCTGCTGCTCATTATCTGCTACCAGCCTGGCCCTCCCGGATCTCAGCGTCAGGCTTTGGTTGAGAAGAGCAGAGGTTGGTTATCTGGAGTAAGCGGGGGGCTGCTAAGGAGCACTCCCCCAATCTGTAAGAGCCTGTGGAGTGTCTCTGGGGAGGGCAGGCTGGCGCCGGAGAGTGGTGGAGGACCAAGCTCGGCACAGGATGGAGGGGAGGAGGGAGGAGGGAGGATCGAGTGCCTGCACACTCGATCCCCCATGGCCTGTCCGAGGCAGGAAGGGGACCTGCCCTCCCCTTCCTGCACTGGTCACCTCCACTTCACTCGCTGTGAACAGCTCATCTTCCCAAGGGCAGAATTCCCCACAATGGGGCGGGGGCACGGACCCCAGAGCAGGGACCCACGGGGCAGACAGGGTGATCCCGTGGGTACTTCAGTGCTTGCTCAGAAGCGCAGCCCGCAGAACCTCAGCTTCCAGTAGTAAACACTTCCTGTTTTCTTATTATAAAAGAAGCTCACCTTCGCTGCAATGCTGGTTCTACAAATCTGCATGAACCAGCATTAAATAATTGTACACACATCTCCCCACCGCTCCAGGCCTCTTTTATTTTATGATGATTTTAAAAATTAAAGAAAATTAAAGTCATACTCTCATTTCAATATTTTATAAATTCAAGAGCATTGAGGGGCCAGAGTAATTACTGCAGAGGGTCAGGCACTTGCCCTGCATGCAGCCAACCCACATTCCAGCCACAGCAGCCCATAGGGTGCCCCAGGACTGGTAGGAGTAACTTCTGAGCACGAGGAGGCTCTGATCACCACTGGGTATGGCCCAAAGTCAAACAAACAAACAGAATTGAAAGAAGGAAACAGAACAAACAACTCATATTTATTTATCTGGCAGGAAAATACTGCTAATATTTGGCTTTATTTCCTGTTCAAACACATAAAACATGTTTGAATGGATGTTTATACTTAGGATGACATTATATCTATAATTTGGCTCTCTGCTCTCTTTCACTTAACACGACATCCATTTTTCCATATTTTGGGGGGGGAATGTTCCCCAACAGGCTCCTTTAATGTTGGTGTGGACTCATTCAGTGGAATGAAATGAGTTGTAGCCGGCCAGGCCTGGAGCCGTGCTTGGCAGGAGGACAGCCCTGAGCCTGGAGACCATTATTACCATTAGTATTATGACCATGAGCTATTTGATCATTTCCTTCTTGTTAGAGATGCGGCTGTTTCCGATTCATCTTTAAATACTTCTGGGGGAACTCTTTTTTCCTTTCGCACACAGGCTTTTTCTGGCATGTAGGAGAATTTCTTGAGGAGACTCTGTGTCTCTCGATGAGTTACATGCATGTTCTATAATCAGATCTGTTTTGCTAAGTACTGAAGTGGCTGAAAAGTGGCGACAGGGCCCAGGGGACCTCTCCAGGGACTACGGCTTGGTGGTCTCTGTCTTAATGCTCTGCTGAAGACTGGGTGGCCCAGCACCCATAAAACATGCCTTCTGGTGTATATGATGCATTCCTTTGACTTTTTAAGTTTTAAAAAATATTATGGTTTTTGGGCCACACCCAGTGGTGCTTGGCTTTTAGTCCTGGCTCTATGCTTTGGGGGTCACTCCTGGTGTGGCTCGGGAGACCATATGGAGTGCAGGGGTGGAACCTGGGTTGGCCTCATGCAAGGCAAGCGCACAGCTCACCTGCCATCACCTCTCTCTCTCTCTCTCTCTCTCTCTCTTTCTTCCTTCCTCTCCTACCCTTCCTTCCTTCCTTCCTTCCTTTTTTCCTTCCTTCCTTCCTTCCTTCCTTCCTTCCTTTTTCCTTCCTTCCTTCCTTCCTTCCTTTTTCCCTTCCCTTCCCTCCTTTCTTCCCTTCCTTCCTTCCTTCCTTTCCTTCCTTCCTTCCTTCCTTCCTTCCTTCCTTCCTTCCTTCCTTCCTTCCTTCTTCTTCCTTCCTTCCTTTTCCTTCCTTCCCTCCTTTTTTCCTTCCCTTCCTTCCTTCCTTCCTTCCTTCCTTCCTTCCTTCCTTCCTTCCTTCCTTCCTTCCTTCCTTCCTTCCTTCCCTTCCTCCTCCCTCCCTCCCTCCCTCCCTCCCTCCCTCCCTCCCTCCCTCCCTCCCTCCCTCCTTCCCTCTCTCCTCTCTCCCTCCCTCCTTCCTCCCTCCCTCCCTTCCTACTTTCTCTCCCATCCTACATTCTCTCCCCTCCTCCCTCCCCTCCCTCTCTCCCTCCCTTCCTTCTTTCCTTCCTCTTTTGATTTAGAACACCCTCCCCTAGCCCCACACTGCTGCAGGGGGTCTGAGGTTCCCCACATACTTCTGCTTTCTGGAGCCTTCCTTTTCCCCTTGAGCTTAAAATATGTCCCATTCCCCTCCCACATCCAGAGAACAGGCCTGACCTCACCACCTGACCTGTCCCTCACCTTGCTGAGACCCAGAAGACTCACCAGAAGCTTCTAGGCAAACTTGTGCAGTCTCCTCAGGGAACGCACCCCTAATGTACCCTCTTCAGGGAAGCGCCCCCTAATGTACCTTCTTCATGGGAGCGCCCCCCCAATGTATCCTCCTCAGGGGAGCGAACCCCTCCCTCCGAGTGCTGCCTTTCTCCCTTGCTCCTGCGGGCTGCATTTTCCCTCTCTCATACCTGGCATACTGTTGGGGGAGCCCAATCAGTGGAGGGTTGGAGATCCCCATGTGGGCACAGGGAACATTCAGCTTCCTGCCCTCCCAGGGTAGGCGCTGGTACATTTCCTGCTAGAACATGGCAATGTTGTCCTTGCTGGAGAGACATGTCCATGTGGTCACACAAGAGTCCACCTACCTCCAATCCTGAGTCACCCTTCTCCCCGGGCTCTCCTTTCTCTCCCTGTGGACATAAAACACCAGGCGTGGGTGCCCGCATTGAGGCCTCACATGTGTGTCTGGGTTGGGCTGCAGAGTCACCCAGAAACATGTGGGAGCCATGTGTGGACAGAGTTGGCGGGTCACAGAGTGCGTGGAACAGCTGTGTGTGGACAGAGCGAAGGACAGAGTGGGCGGGTCCCTGAGAACTGTTCTCTTTTTGTGGGCAGCTTCTAGAACCATGGAGCTGGCTGCATAGTCCTTTTCATCCCCAGTGGACCCCCCACCCATACACACACACTACCATAATGGCCTGTGTCAGTCAGGATGGACAGTGACACTCAGGGTTATGTGATATTACAGAGGACAGCAGCAGATTGACCCAGTCACATGTTGAGCTTATGTTTAGAATATACTATGTGGGACTGGAGCCACAGTATAGTGGGTAGGTGCTAGACCAGGGCTTGATCCCTGGCATCCCATATGGTCCCCAAATACCTCCAGGACTGATTTTTGAGCTCAGAGCCAGGAGTGACTCCTGGGAATCGCCGGTGTGGCCCCCAAACCAAACCAAACCCCCCAAACAAAAGTATACCACATACAGACACCCTCACAGAATACTCAGATATATGCAGACAAACACATACACACTTGCTCCATACAGCCATACACTCACACACAGACAGACATGCTCACATGTACACAACATGCAAATAGACACTCATACTTCTTCTCTCACACAGGCACACAATATACACATACACACATATGCAGACACACACATCCAAAGACACTGTGCAGGCCCCCATTATGCCCAAGGGACTCCCAGGGCGTGGGTGCTGCCTATGAAGCTGACACTGTCTCCAGCTCTTGGGAACAGCACAGGGACAACACTGACAGCAGCCAGGAGCCCCTGGCAGAGACCCCAGTGGGACAGGCCTAAGCCCTGACCTCCAGCATTTAGTAGAGAAAGTGTTTGTGGAGCAGAAGTGACTCCATTGATGGGCCTGAACATTCAGGTCCTGCCTGGGGGGTGCCCGCCGGCCTAAGGGGACAGTCTGTGCTGAACCCTCATGCAGGGAGCCTGCAGGAGAGGCCCAGGTGGGAGCCACATCCCTGGTTCACATGCAGACACCTATGTTGGACAGCACTGAGGATCCCCTGTGCCTGTCCTCGGCCTAGTTGCTGGGATAGACTGACTCCCGCCCTCTGCCTTACCGTGAATCCAGGCAGACCGATGGGGCCAGGCAGTCCTGTGGCCCCTGGTCTCCCTGGGCCTCCTGGTTCTCCTTTCTCCCCAGTGGGGCCGTCCAGGCCCTGTGGTGGACAAATATCTTGGTCAATTGGGTGTGGGGTTCACACTGGGTGTGCATTTGTGCGGGGCCCAGTGGTATGACTAGAGGGGACCCATTTCACACTGGGGAGCCCGAGGCAGGGAAGTGGGTGCTCCAATGGGACCGGGCTCTGGCTCCTGTTTCGTGCATGCAGTGGGAACCCTCCTCTAGCCTGCTTCATGCCTCCAAAAGCCCAGGAGGAATCCCAGATGCTGAGATTAAACCATCTTAGTGACGGGCGTGGGAGCCCCTAAGAGATGACAGAATAGGTCCAATGTGGGACCTGTTCTTAGGGGTACTCATGTGGGACCTGGGAGAAGCCCCTCCCCAGCCCAGGCCCTGACTGCGCCCCTGCCCAGCACTGTGTCCAGCGAGCTTGCTCCCTCCCCGTACAGGGAAGCCTGGCACTCACCGGCGAGCCTGCCTGGCCAGGCTCCCCCTTGTCCCCCTTTTCTCCTGGGCTCCCTGTATGTCCGTTTTCTCCCTTGGTTCCTGCAGGCCCAGTCTTTCCTGGGGGCCTTGGGGGCCAGGAGGGCCCATGTCTCCTGGTTTGCCTCGAGGTCCCTTTGCAAAACAACAAAAAATACTCATTGGAAATGCTGATGAAGAGAGAGAGGTGAGAAACAGACAGACAGGCAGACACAGAGAGACAGGGAGAGACAGAGACAGAGAGAGACAGAGTCAGAGATAGAGGGAGATAAAGACAGAGATAGAGAGTGAGAGAGAGACCCCCCTCCACACACACACAGTGGGGGGCAGAGGCCTGCTCTTGGGGACAACTGGCCCAGACGACTATGCAGGGTCCAGCACCTGTCCTTGCCTGTCCCATGAGGGTCAGAGGATCCCCTTGTGCAGCGGGGCGGTGCCCTCTCCCTTGCTCTCCCTGCAGAGCTCCCAGCAGACCCTGGGTCCTTTGCTGCCCTTTCCAGCAGGGACCCTTGGTCCTTCGCCAAGACAGTCCGTCTGTCCTTACCTTTTCCCCATCGTGTCCCGGAGGCCCTGGTAGCCCGATCTCCCCCTGCGGCCAGAAAACAGGTCACACTCCGGTCAGGAGACACACGTATCCCCTCAGCACCCAGCAACAGCCGCACCTTGTCCTGATTATAGGGGCCCAGAGCTCGGGAGACAGGCAGTTTGACGGCCTCAGGGGTATGGGGCTCCACAATCCTTGTTTGGACCATGGTGTCCACGGCCTCCCTGCGAGCTCTGGGCCTCTCTCCATGGTGGGGTTGCTTACCTCACTGGGCTCCCCAAACCCGCCCTCCAGGCTCCCTGACTGTCCCCCTTTGTCCTCACATTTCAGGTAAGAGCCTGAGGAAAGAGGCCGCCTGTCTGAGGTCATCAGCCAGCCGCCTCAGAAGGCAAAATGAAGCAAGTGGACAACAGGAAGAGAAAGGGGTGTGCGTCTAGACAGTGTGTGTGTGTGTGTGTGTGTGTGTGTGTGTGCATGCGTGACAGAGAGTGTATGTGTGTGTGTGAATATGCAAGTATGGGAGTGAGCCAGTGCTAGTGTTGTGTTTGGGTGTATGGTGTGTTAGTGAGAACGAGTTAGTGTTTGAGAGTATGTCTGAGTGTGAGTATATGGTGTGCGTGAATGTGTTAATGTGTGGCTCTGTGTGTGAGACTGTCTGTGTGTGGGAGAAGGTGTGTGTGTGTATGTAGAAGATGTGTGATTGTGTGTGAAAGGGTGAATGTGAGAGTGTGAATATGTGTGAGAATGTGTGTGTACATGAGAGTGTAAATATGTGTGGGAATTTGTATGGGAGAGAGCACAGAGTGTGTGTGAGCAGGTGTGACTGTGAGTATGTGTGTGAGAGTGTGAGTGTATGTAAACGTGAGTGGAAATTTGTGTAGGAGAGAGTACTGAGTGTGTGTGAGCACATGTGACTGTGTGTGAGTGTATGTGTGTGTGTGTGTGTGAAGTGTGTGACTGTGGGTGTGTGATCTGAGTGGGCCTGAACCGTGCACAGGACTTTTTGGGAAGCAGGGGTGGGATGGGGCTGGGAACCCTCCTGGGGGGGCAGGCTGGGATCCTTGCTGGGCATGTGGCTGGGGCTGACCCCTGCTGTAGAGTTCTGGGGGTCCTGTGGGGTGCTGTAGCCGGAAGAACACCAAGCCCAGGGAGGCTCATCTCGCAGTCAGTGAGAAGGTCCCACAAAGGACAGGGCTGGGAACAGTCTGGGGCACACAGTGGTGACTCCGCTTCCTACCAGACAAGCATTACCTTTTGGCCTGGGATCCCTGGAGCACCAGGTGGACCAATTTGCCCTGGAAGACCAGGGGGGCCCTAGGAAAAAGCAGAAATGGAGGTGTTGGAGCAGTTGGGCAAGGATGGCCCAGGTGTCTGGAGGAGGCTCCGGGCTGCCTCACTTTCAAGTCTCTTGCTGAGGCTGGACACTGCAGAGGAGCATCGGGAACCCCAGAGCTGAGCAGATGTCCCGAGTGAGCCTGGGCTAATGTTCGGGAACCCCAGAGCTGAGCAGATGTCCCAGTGAGTCTGGGCTAATGCTCGGGAACCCCAGAGCTGAGCAGATGTCGAGTGAGTCTGGGCTAATGTTGGGGGAACCCCATTGCTGAGCAGATGTCCGAGTGAGTCTGGGTGAATGTTGGGGAACCCCAGAGCTGAGCAGATGTCCTGAGTGAGTCTGGGCTAATGTTGGGGAACCCCAGAGCAGAGCAGATGTCCTGAGTGAGTCTGGGCTAATGTTGGGGAACCCCAGAGCTGAGCAGATGTCCCGAGTGAGTCTGGGCTAATGTTGGGGAACCCCAGAGCTGAGCAGATGTCCCGAGTGAGTCTGGGTGAATGTTCGGGAACCCCATTGCTGAGCAGATGTCCCGAGTGAGTCTGGGCTAATGTTCGGGAACCCCAGAGCTGAGCAGATGTCCTGAGGTGAGGTCTGGGCTAATGTTGGGGGAACCCCAGAGCAGAGCAGATGTCTGAGTGAGTCTGGGCTAATGTTGGGGAACCCCATTGCTGAGCAGATGTCCCGAGTGAGTCTGGGCTAATGTTCGGGAACCCCATTGCTGAGCAGATGTCCCGAGTGAGTCTGGGTGAATGTTCGGGAACCCCAGAGCTGAGCAGATGTCCCAAGTGAGTCTGGGCTAATGTTGGGGAACCCCAGAGCTGAGCAGATGTCCCGAGTGAGTCTGGGTGAATGTTCGGGAACCCCATTGCTGAGCAGATGTCCCAGTGAGTCTGGGCTAATGTGTGTGTGTGTGTGTGTGTGTGTGTGTGTTGAGAGGGTGCCGAGAAGGGGGTGGGGGGGCTAGAGCTCTTCTCCATGGCTGCCTTGCTAGGCCAGTGTTTCTGGCCTGAGGGGACATATGGGATATTCCCAGGAGCCACAGTGTAGACTTTGTGAATGGGGGGGACCACAGCACGAGATTAGGAGGCCAGCTGTAGGACAGGGACCACAGAAAGGAACCACTGTTGGGAGGGGTCAGGTGGGATAAAGGTTGAGAGACTCAGGCTCCAGCGCCCAGCTTGGAGCTCCAAGAAGACACAAAAGGCATTAAAAAGGGCCCAGTGCACAAAGAGGACTCAGGAAACAGCCCATGGGGGCTTCAGCTGGTCCCTCCGCGGGGGCTCTAGCTCAGCAGGGACCTGTCCACTATGGAGAAGCCAGGACATGGTGACGAGCACAGGAAGAGGCAGGCGTGACACAGAGCTCAGTGGCACAGAGCAGGCCTGTGGGGACCCCCCACAACACCCTCCGCCCCACAGGGCCCTGCTTGCCACCCGCCAGCCCAGGGCCCTGCCCGAGGCAAGCCAGGGGGATGCTTACCATCAGGGCCAGCGTGCGGATCTCCTGAAACAGACAGCGCAGTGTTAGAGTGGAAGTAGCCGGCCACAGTCAGTTGAGGGGCCTCTGTCCAGCTTGGGGCACAAGGACCCCCTTGGTGGGCTCGGTACCTCCCATGCCACCCCCGCACCCATCCCAGAGGTTTGCAACCACAGGCAGAGGACTCCCACCTCTCACAATGCTCTCTGGGCTTCTGAGCCCACCCACCTCCCCAGCCCCCACACCTGCCTCTGCACCGAGGGAGGGAGAGACACTAAATTCTCATTTGCTCTCAGGGACTCTCTTTTTGGGAAGTGGGGAGGGGTTGGGTCACACCTGGAGGTGCTCAGGGCCTACTCCTAGGTCTGTGCTCAAGGATCGCTCTTGGCAGGGCTTGGGAACCATATGGGGTGCCAGGGATTAGAACAGGAGTCAGCCGTGAGCAAGGCGAGGGGCCCTACCCACTGTTCTCTCTCGGGCTTCCTGGTAAACACTCTTCTGTTCTTTCCTCTTTCTCCAATTTCAAGGCCTTGGTTTCAAGGCATTTCCCAGACAAGCACAATATACAAAATATAGAACCCGAGGGATCACAGCTGGCATCTAGCAAGACCTTGTGCTTTGGAAATGGATTCATACAGGTATAAGGATTCCTTCAGAAGAAGGGTCTAGAACTCCAGAAACTGCGTGGGGTTCTGGGGACACCAGGCAATGTCTGGGGACACAGTTCGGTGGTTCTAAGGAGGGGCGGGCACTGCTGGCCTCTGAGGCTAAAGACTAAGGCCCACTGCTTGGACACCTGCCCCAACAACAATCTCCCCCACAACGGCAGCAAAAGACCACCAGGTCCGAATGGGAGCCATGTGCAAGACCAGGAACCCTGCTTTAAAGAGTGGGGACCCCAGAAATGTGGGTGTGAGGAGGCAGAACACAGGGGATGGGTCTCTGGAACACAGAGTGACCATGGGGAGGTCATTCAGCTCCTGGGTGCCCAGGTGCCTGGGATGGGCAGCTAATTGCAGGTGCCTGAGCAGGAGACCAGGCCAGGTGGGCCTCGGGATGTAGCTGGTGGTGCCCAGTGAGGGACGTCTGTCAAATTCCCATAGGTGGCTGATATGGGCAACACACACACACACACCCGCCCGTCTGCCGGGCGGCTGGGACTCAGCGCACCCCTGGGTGCTGATGCCCTCCCTCCCAAGCGTGGGTGCAGTCCTGAGCCCTCAAGCCCTCCGCAGCCCCTGTCTCAGGGGACCCCACACACCTGGAGTGCCTCGCTGATGTTGCCGTTGTAGCCCACCATCTCGCTTTTGCCGGGCTCCCCCTTGGCGCCCTGTAAGACAAAGGAGGGGCACAGGCCTGGGTCAGCTGGGTGGTTTGCTTGGTCAAATGGCTGGTGCCAGTGCGGGGTGCACAGAACGCAGGGGTGGCGGGGGCTTCTGGTCCGTGCAGGCGCTGCAACTCTGCCAGCCTGTCTTGGGGTCCCGTACCCACGGAGCAGAGTTCCCACGGGCCGCTGCACCTAGAGACAGGAGGAGAAGCCCCTGGGCTTCCCTGCCTCATCCCGACCAGGTCAGAGGATGTCCCCCCTACCGCCTCCACACCCCAGGCCTTGCCACCTCCCTCTGACTTTAGGGGAGCCTCCTTCAGTGCTGTGCCTCTAAAAGGGACACCACGTACCGGGGGGCCAGCGGGTCCCTGCGCTCCAGCTGCTCCAGGCTCCCCTGTGGACAGGACGCCACAGTGAGGCAGGGTCAAGGGGTCGGGACACTCGGGCAGGCAGGGGACCTGGAGACTAGGTTCCTTCCTTGTTGGGGACAGACCTCACCGGCCACTCATCTCTCAGCCCTCAGAAACCATCTCCCCTTCCAGACCTTCTGTCCCTTTGGGGGTTCATGGCCCCGCTGTCCCTTCCCGCCCGTGAAGTCAGTACCCTTCCAGGGAATAAAGGTCAGCCCCTGTATGCCCAGGAGTGGGCAGTCAACTGTGGCCCTGGAGAGCCTGGGTGGGTCTTTTAGGGGTCCCTCTGCCTATGAAGGACCCCATCTGTGGGTGGGGTGATACATGGCATTAGGAGTCAGGCACATGGTGCCTGGCGCCCCGAGCTGGGAGTCAAAGAGAAGCTCAGATTCAATAGAGGCAAAAGGTACACATGACAACCCTTTAATGTATGTTCTGTAATCCATAGTCTGGAAGGGAAGGAAAAGAGAAAGAGAGAGAAAGGGAAAGAAATAAAGAACCTGCCATGGAGGCGGGCTGGGGGCGGGGGAGGGAACCGGGGACGTTGGTGGTGGGAGATGGGCACTGGTGGAGGGATGGGTGCTGGAACACTGTATGACCAAAACCCAAACATGAACTTTGTAATTGTATATCTTTGTAATTGTAGTAAAAAAAACAAAACAAACAAACAAAAAAGAAATCTTCAATCCATATTACAAATAAAAAAAATAAAATAAAATAAAAAGAGAAGCTCAGAACTGGGGTGTCCATCGTGGAAACCCCGATAAGCAGGAATTCCGGCCCATCCTGGGAGGGATACAGCAGCGTGCCCCAAGCTGTCCACAGGGAATAGGAGAGAGAAGTGGGCGCCCGGGGGGCCTGGCCTCTCCCCAGCCCACATCTCCAGCCCGCTAGCACCTGCTGTTTCTAGAAGGTTCTGTAAATTGAGGGACTCAGCAGCCAGAGTCCTGGGGGGTGGGGGTGGGGACTCGGGCTGCAGCACGGCGGAGGCCGATCCTCCGAGCTGGGCACGCTGCCTCACTGCCATGCTCAGATCTGGGGCCTCTGTACCTTATTTCCTTGCTGTCCTGGCGGTCCAGCCTGGCCATCAACTCCAGCTTCTCCCTGGGAAGAAGGGAAAGGCTGAGGCCTGGACCAAGCTCAGGTTGTGCTCACGCCTTCCCCAGTCCATCAGTTCCTCCCTTGGCTCAGCCCTGGGCTCCTCACTGCACCCCGACCTGCTGCAGTCACCAGCAACTCCCCAGCTTCCTTGGGACACGGGCTCAGGACGTGAGACGCCTACCTCACAGAAGTGTTGATCCTCCAGAGATGCTGACCCCACAGAGATGCTGACCCCACAGAGATGCTGACCCCACAGAGGTGCTGACCCCACAGAGATGCTGACCCCACAGAGGTGTTGATCCTCCAGAGATGCTGACCCCACAGAGACGCGGACCCCAGACGCGACCCCACAGAATGCTGGCCCACAGAGATGCTGACCCCACAGAGATGCTGACCCCACAGAGGTGCTGACCCCACAGAGATGCTGACCCCACAGAGGTGTTGATCCTCCAGAGATGCTGACCCCACAGAGATGCTGACCCCACAGAGATGCTGACCCCCACAGAGATGCTGACCCCACAGAGGTGCTGACCCCCATAGAGATGCTGACCCCACAGAGGTGTTGATCCTCCAGAGATGCTGACCCCACAGAGATGCTGACCCCCACAGAGATGCTGACCCCACAGAGATGCTGACCTCACAGAGGTGTTGATCCTCCAGAGATGCTGACCCCACAGAGATGCTGACCCCACAGAGATGCTGACCCCACAGAGACACTGACCCCACAGAGGTATTGATCTTCCAGAGATGCTAACCCCCACAGGATGCTGACCCCACAGAGTGCTGACCCCAAGGATGCTGCCAAGAGGTGTTGATCTCCAGAGATACTGACCCCACAGAGATCCGACCCAGAGTGTGCCCCACAGAATGCTGACCTACAGAGATGCTGACCCCATAGAGATGCTGACCCCACAGAGGTGTTGATCTTCCAGAGATGCTAACCCCACAGAGATGCTGACCCCACAGAGATGCTGACCCCACAGAGATGCTGACCCCACAGAGATGCTGGCCCTACAGAGATGCTGACCCCACAGAGATGCTGACCCCACAGAGATGCTGACCCCATAGAGATGCTGACCCCAAAGAGGTGTTGATCTTCCAGAGATGCTAACCCCCACAGAGATGGTGACCTCACAGAGATGCTGACCCCACAGAGATGCTGACCCCACAGAGGTGTTGATCCTCCAGAGATGCTGACCCCACAGAGATGCTGACCCCACAGAGATGCTGACCCCACAGAGATGCTGACCCCACAGAGATGCTGACCCCATAGAGATGCTGACCCCACAGAGGTGTTGATCTTCCAGAGATGCTAACCCCACAGAGATGCTGACCCCACAGAGATGCTGACCCCACAGAGATGCTGACCCCACAGAGGTGCTGACCCCACAGAGATGCTGGACCCCACAGAGGTATTGATCCTCCAGAGATGCTGACCCCACAGAGATGCTGGACCCCACAGAGATGCTGACCCCACAGAGGTGCTGACCCCATAGAGATGCTGACCGCACAGAGGTGTTGATCCTCCAGAGATGCTGGACCCCACAGAGATGCTGACCCCACAGAGATGCTGACCCCACAGAGATGCTGACTCCACAGAGATGCTGGCCCTACAGAGATGCTAACCCCACAGAGATGCTGACCCCACAGAGATGCTGACCCCTAGAGATGCTGACCCCACAGAGGTGTTGGATCTTCCAGAGATGCTAACCCCACAGAGATGCTGACCCCACAGAGATGCTGACCCCACAGAGATGCTGACCCCACAGAGATGCTGGCCCTACAGAGATGCTGACCCCACAGAGATGCTGACCCCCACAGAGATGCTGACCCCATAGAGATGCTGACCCCACAGAGGTGTTGATCTTCCAGAGATGCTAACCCCACAGAGATGGTGACCTCACAGAGATGCTGACCCCACAGAGATGCTGACCCCACAGAGGTGTTGATCCTCCAAGAGATGCTGACCCCACAGAGATGCTGACCCCACAGAGATGCTGACCCCCACAGAGATGCTGACCCCACAGAGATGCTGACCCCACAGAGGTGTTGATCTTCCAGAGATGCTAACCCCACAGAGATGCTGGACCCCACAGAGATGCTGACCCCACAGAGATGCTGACCCCCACAGAGGTGCTGACCCCACAGAGATGCTGACCCCACAGAGGTATTGATCCTCCAGAGATGCTGACCCCACAGAGATGCTGACCCCCACAGAGATGCTGACCCCACAGAGATGCTGACCCCACAGAGATGCTGACCCCACAGAGGTGCTGACCCCATAGAGATGCTGACCCCACAGAGGTGTTGATCCTCCAGAGATGCTGACCCCACAGAGATGCTGACCCCACAGAGATGCTGACCCCACAGAGATGCTGACTCCACAGAGATGCTGGCCCTACAGAGATGCTAACCCCACAGAGATGCTGGACCCCACAGAGATGCTGACCCCATAGAGATGCTGACCCCACAGAGGTGTTGATCTTCCAGAGATGCTAACCCCACAGAGATGCTGACCCCACAGAGATGCTGACCCCAGAGATGCTGACCCCACAGAGATGCTGACCCCACAGAGATGCTGACCCCACAGAGATGCTGACCCCATAGAGATGCTGACCCCACAGAGATGCTGACCCCACAGAGATGCTGACCCCACAGAGATGCTGACCCCATAGAGATGCTGACCCCACAGAGTGTTGGTCCTCCAGAGATGCTGACCCCCAGAGATGCCGACCCCTATGGAGATGCTGACCCCAGAGATGCTGACCCCCATGAGATGCTGACCCCACAGAGATGCTGACCCCACAGAGATGCTGACCCCACAGAGATGCTGACCCCATAGAGATGCTGACCCCACAGAGTGTTGGTCCTCCAGAGATGCTGACCCACAGAGATGCCGACCCTATGGAGATGCTGACCCCCAGAGATGCTGACCCCAGAGATGCTAACCCCACAGAAGTGTCGACCCTCCAGAGGTGCCAACCCCACAGCGATGCTGACCCCCCAGCCGATGCCGACCCCACAGACATGCTGGCCTCCAAAGAGAGGCTGATCCTCACGGATACGAGGGGATACCCCCCCACAGAGATGCTGACCCCACAGAGATGCTGACCTCGGGCCCAGAAGTGCTAACACCCCACAGAGGCGCTGATTCTTTCCTTGAAAGCCCAGCCCACACCTCCCCGAACTGCTCATATCCTCCAGTACAAAGGCTGCCCCTGCTCTGGGGTCTCAGGCAGGTCCGCCAAGCCCCTCAGTCCTGGGAAGTGGGGGTGAATCTCTACAGGGATCTGCAACTTCCCCATCTCCCAGGGTCAGCACCGTCACTGACCACTGACTGCCCAGAATCTGGGGCTGGATGTGGAGATTCTGACTCAGTTATATCACAGACATTGGAAATAGGGGAGTGCCGGAGGCTGCGGTTCCCGGTGACTGCAGAGCCCACGGCCCACAGACCTCCCAGTGGGTGTCTGGGACATAGAGCCCACGGCCCACAGACCTCCTGAGCGGGTGTCTGGGACATAGAGCCCACGGCCCACAGACCTCCCGAGCGGGTGTCTGGGACACAGAGCCCACGGCCCACAGACCTCCCGAGCAGGTGTCTGGGACACAGAGCCCACGGCCCACAGACCTCCCGAGCGGGTGTCTGGGACACAGAGCCCACGGCCCACAGACCTCCCAGTGGGTGTCTGGGACACAGAGCCCACGGCCCACAGACCTCCCGAGTGGGTGTCTGGGACATAGGCCCACCACAGACCCAGCGGGTGTCTGGGACACAGAGCCCACGGCCCACAGACCTTCCGAGTGGGTGTCTGGTACACAGAGCCCACGGCCCACAGACCTCCCAGTGGGTGTCTGGGACATAGAGCCCATCGGCCCACAGACCTCCCGAGTGGGTGTCTGGGACATAGAGCCCACGGCCCACAGACCCCCCGAGTGGGTGTCTGGGACACAAAGCCCACGGCCCACAGACCTCCCGAGTGGGTGTCTGGACACATAGCCCACGGCCCACAGACCTCCCGAGTGGGTGTCTGGGACACAGAGCCCACGGCCCACAGACCTCCCGAGCGGGTGTCTGGACACATAGCCCACGGCCCACAGACCTCCCGAGTGGGTGTCTGGGACATAGAGCCCACGGCCCACAGACCTCCCGGCGGGTGTCTGGACACATAGCCTGGCCCCAGACCTCCAGTGGGTGTCTGGGACATAGAGCCCACAGCCCACAGACCTCCCGAGCGGATGTCTGGGACATAGAGACCACGGCCCACAGACCTCCCGAGTGGGTGTCTGGGACATAGAGCCCACGGCCCACAGACCTCCTGAGCGGGTGTCTGGGACACAGAGCCCACGGCCCACAGACCTCCCGAGCGGGTGTCTGGGACATAGAAGCCCACGGCCCACAGACCTCCCGAGCGGGTTTCTGGGACACAGAGCCCACAGTGCACAGACCTCCAGTGGGTGTCTGGACATAAAGCCCACGGCCCACAGACCTCCCGAGCGGGTGTCTGGGACACAGAGCCCACGGTGCACAGACCTCCTGAGTGGGTGTCTGGACACATAGCCCACGGCCCACAGACCTCCCAGTGGGTGTCTGGGACACAGAGCCCATGGCGCACAGACCTCCCGAGCGGGTGTCTGGGACACAGAGCCCACGGCCCACAGACCTCCGAGTGGGTGTCTGGGACATAGAGCCCACGGCCCACAGACCGCCCGAGCGGGTGTCTGGGACACAGAGCCCACGGCCCACAGACCTCCCGAGCGGGTGTCTGGGACACAGAGTCCACGGCCCACAGACCTCCCGAGCGGGTGTCTGGGACACAGAGCCCATGGTGCACAGACCTCCCCGAGCGGATGTCTGGGACACAGAGGCTAAGGATCAGGCCAGCTGCCCCTGAGTATGGATCCCGGGAGAGACTCACCTTTGGCCCTGGGGGGTCCCGGGAGCCCAGGAGGTCCGGGCTCCCCTCTGCCTCCTCCGATGGCGTTGCCTGCATCACCCTTCTCTCCCTGAGGGGGAATGAGAGTCACCACTGCGGGCTCCACAACTGCCAACCTAGGGGGCTCACAGCCCCAGAACCATAGTCCAGAGGGTGGCACAGACTCTACCTGGACAGACCCAGCAAGACAGTGACCTGGGCCCAGAGGCCTGGTAGGGGAGCCATAGTGCTCAGTGTGTGCTGTGATGCCCTGCACACCCCCAGCATGCGGGGCCCAGGGTCGGGGTACCCAGGAGGAAGGGCACTGATGGGGGCAGGCGTGGTGAGCTGCTGACATGGGAGGGACCAGCCGACTCTCCAAGTCTGGATTTAAAAATTTGTTTTTTTTTTTCTTTTGCCACATGTGAAGCTCGGGGCTTACTCCTGGCCCTGTAGACTTTTTCACTCAGGAATTACTCCTGGTGATGCTCAGGGAACCATATGGGATGCTGGGGATTGAACCTGGGTCGGCTGTGTGCAAGGCAAATGCCCTACCCACTGTGCTATCGCTCTGGCCCCTCATCTTCAATCTTATTGAACCTCCAGTCACACTGAAAAACAGAACAAGGGCCAGGGAGATAGCACAGAGAGCTAGGGACCCTTGCCCTGCACACAACAGACCGGGTTCTATCCTTCTATGTGACTCCCAGTAGTGATTCCTGAGTGCAGAACCAGGTTGGGTGTGGCCTCCAAACAAACAAACAAATAAACAAAAAACACCGAAAAACAAAATAAAAAACCAGAATACCTTAGAGCTCACACACATACTGAGTTGGTCTTAGAACTATGACAGTGACCAACTGGAACTAAAATAGGGCCGGAGTGATAGCACAGCTGGGAGGGCATTTGCCTGGCATGCAGCCGACCGGGTTCAATCTCTGGGATCCCATATGGTCATCCCATCCTGAGCACTGCCGAAGTGATCACTGAGCAGGGCTGGGTATGTCCTCCAAACAAAACAAAACAAAGTATGGCCACTTCCTGACTACTCAGGGCCTCCCTTGTGGTCCGCCATGATCCCTCTCTTCCTGGAGACAATCTGGTTGTGTCTCAGCCGCTGCCTCCATGCCCCAATCAGGAAGAGATGCATCAGTAAAACCCACAGGGTGGGAAGGCAGTGGGGATAGACCTGAGGCCTTGGCATGGTCAGACCTTGTGGACACTCACCTTCTGGCCCAGGAGACCGAGGGGCCCAGGAGAGCCAGCAGCCCCCTTCTCACCCTGCCAAGGCAACACAGACAGCATGGCATTGGGAACTGTACTTCTGGAATGTTCTAGAAGGGCTGAGCAACACCAGCATTCCTCTCCTTTCTCCCTGGCCCTCCCTAGGCCACCTTCAGAAGGACCCTGCTTCCTGAGGGGCACCCCTCGGTCCCTGCTCCTTCCTCAGACCCTTCATACGGGTGACAGCCTGTGTCTCTATTTCATACAAAAGGCTGAGACTGTCCCTTTGGGGCTGTGCTGGGCATCCAGAACTATAGCAAGGCTCTAGAGCCTTCTTTGCCCTTCTGCTGGGATGGCCCAGAGGCCCTTCTCGCCTCTTCCTCCCTGCCTCTAGAGAGAAGAAAAAGGCCCCAAACTTCTCCTCGGGAACATTGTGAGCCATTCACCTCCTGGCTGGACTGAATCTCATTTGCCCCAAAGTAGCCGCTCAAGGTCCTAAAACCCCCAAGTTAGTGGTTCTCCAAGTGTGGCTGATTTGAAACCAGCCCTTGGAGAGAGAATGGGCTGGTACCACTACGAGGCATTACTGGTCAGCGTGGGCCCCTGACCCAATAAGGTTAGTGCCCTTATACAAAGGGGCATCAGGACAGAAACAAGCCTGGGGAGGCACCAGATGAGGGGGCAGGGTCGGAGCTGGAGCGCTGAGGGCAGGGAGCCCAGGGCTGCGGCGAGCCACAGGAAACCAGGAGAGAGCCAGCCCTGCTCCAGCGCTGCCGGGCCCTAATGCAGCTCCGTCTCATCCGCCCACTGCCAGAGCCATGGGAAGGGGCACACTGACGACCAGCCACCCAGTCTGTGCCCTTTGTTAGGGCAGCGGGAGCTCACTTGGCCCCTCCCTGCTGGCGTCTTCCTTCCCAAGCCCAGCCACTGAACCTTCTAGATGCCAGGCTGCCGTGACCCCTGCTAGACTAAGCGGCCGCCTCACTGTACAGCTGGGCCCGTAAGTAACCACTTTAAGAAAAGCTTCCCTGTTAAAAAGCCAGAAAACTGTGGGAGACAAGACAGTCCCTCGCTCCCAGACCTCTGTAAGTTAGCACCAGAAGCTCTCAGGGCCTGTAGCCAGAAAAGCTGGGTGCTAGTTTGGACCCTGTATTTCTCAGATGTATGTGACTGAGGAAACAGTTTTCTTTTTCATAAAAAATTAAAAAAAATTAGCACTTTAATTTTGTTTTATTTAGGGGGCCATATCCACCCATGCTCAGGGTTTATTCCTGTCTCTGGACTCAGGAATTACTTCTGGCAGGGCTGGGGACCATGTGGGATGCTGGGGTCAAACCCGGGTTGACCATGCACAAGGCAAACACCCTCCCCTGTACTATCTCTCCAGACCCTGAAAACTTTTTCAAATCTTTTTCTCTCCTCTCTCTCTCTCTCTCTCTCTCTCTTTTCTCTTTCTCTTTTCTCTTCTCTCCTCTCTCTCTCTCTCTCTCTCTCTCTTCTCTCTCTCTCTCTCTCTCTCTCTCTCTCTCTCTCTCTCTCTCTCTCTCTCTCTCTCTCTCTCTCTCTCTCTCTCCCCCACATTGGGGCCACACCTAGCAGTGCTCTGGGCTGATCTGGCCCGAGCTGAGGAGCAAGCTTGGCAGTGGCTGGGATCCATTTGTGGTGCTGGGATTGAAGTGAGCTCGGCTGCATACAAAGCAAGAGCCTTGACCCTTGCACTATCAGCCCAAGTTATATCTGTTATGTGGGTTCGGGAGGATCCCCATGTTCAGGAACCTGAGGCCCATTTTAGTGGATTGGGTGACCTGGGCTGTTCAATGCCAGGATGGGATCACCGGGGCAGCATGTCTGGGGGCCTCCAGAGCTGCACCTGGAGGTGCTTCGGGAGCCTTCGGGGCTGGGGACAGAACCGGGCCTTTAGAGTCTTGACCTCCTGGGGCGGGCGATAGCCCAGCAGGTAGGGCGTTTGCCTTGCACGTGGCCAGCCTCTGCCGGCCCGGGTTCAATCCTCGGCATCCCATATGGTCCACTGAGCACCGCCAGGAGTAATTACTGAGTGCAGAGCCAGGAGAAACCCCTGAGCATTGCGGTGTGACCCAAAAAAGGCAAAAAAAAAAAAACAAAAACAAAACAAAACAGTCTTGACCCCTGTGCTCTGTCCCGACTCTCAGATCACATGTGTTATCACCCCACATCAGTGTTCTTCTACCCTCCTGCACCACCCAGGCACTAAAAAGCGCTGTCCTAGGGCAAGATTCCACAGGAGTTCAGGGACTCGCCTTGCCGCTGCTGACTCAGGTTCCATCCCTGGCACCCCATATGGTCTCTGGAGTTCGGCCAGGGGTAATTTTTTTTTTTTTTTTTGGGTCACCGGCAATGCTCAGGGGTTACTCCTGACTCTGCACTCAGGAATTACTCCTGACAGTGCTCAGGGGACCATATGGGATGTTGGGGATCGAACCTGGGTCGGCTGCGTGCAAGGCAAATGCCCTACCCACTGTGTTATTTCTCCGGCCCTCGGCCAGGAGTAATTTCTGAGCAATGCCTGGTGTGTCCCCTGAACCAAAGCAAAAAACCAGCCATTCGCCCCAAGCAGCGGTGCGGGGTCTTGGACAGAGCAGACAGGCCAGGAATGCCATCACAGTGGTCCATGCTGGTGGCGCATGGGGACTGGGCAGTCAGGGGGCAGGAGTAGCGGCCTCGCCTTCCTGATCAAGGTCCTGACCTCAGCTCAGGTAGGTCCCCACCCCAGGTCAGCTGCAGGGGACCCAGAGCAGAACCCCAGGAGTCCAGCCTGCCTTCATTCCACCCAGGGTGCTCCGCAGCCCAGAACATTCCCTGTGGTCAGTACCTTGGCTCCTGGGGTCCCAGGCTCACCCTGAGGGAGGAGAAACAAAGGAAAGTGGGTAAGACTATGGGAGAGGGAGGGAGGGGGAGTGTGAGCAGATCAAAGGGGAAAGGCTCCAGCCCGGCACTGCCCAGGTCTCAGGCCCACCTGCCCCTGGGTAGAGCCTCCGCCACCCCTGGAACTCCATCACTGGGACCCCTGCAAGAGGAGTGGAATGGGGGGCATTTGTGCTGTCCTTGGGCTTGCCCCAGGCCTGCAGTAGCACTCCGCAGAGTGGAGAGGACAGTACATGAGTCTGAGCGGGAGGGCAGCCTGCTCGGTCATGTAGCCCACTGGGCACCCGGACGCGAGACATCGCCTGGACACGCTGCCGAGTGCTCCTGAAGAATGAGCCAAGGGGCCACATGCCAGTGTCAGGGAGCTCCGAGAGAAACGGTGCCCGCCCACCCCAAGAAGCCTCAAAGCCCGGAATTTCCAGCTTCCATCTCTACCCCACTGCTCCCGGCATACAACCCACAAGGCACCACTGACCTTCATCCCGGCCACCACGATTCCTGGTGCCCCCTGGTGGAGAGAGAGAGAAAGTCAGGCGTGAAGAGGAAGAGTTGCCCTCCACACCCACTCCCCAACAGTGCCCTGGGTGAGGAGTGGGATGGAGAACCAGGAGCTGGATGAGGCTCCGGGTACACCACTGGGGCTCCCCAGAACCTGGATTTTCAGGGGGCATGATGGGCACATAGCAGAGGGCTGGGCAGGGGGCATAGTGGCTTCACTGGGAGGGGGGGGAGGGGAGAGGGAAGGGGAGCAGGCTGGGAAACTGGGGCTGGGAGGGGAGGGGCAGGAGAGGCAAATGGGGATGGTATTGCCTGAACAGCACCCCAAGTGTGCTTGCAGCGTCCTCCAGGACTGAGAAAGCTTAGGAGCAAACCCCAATTTTAACTCTCCTCACCCCACCCTGGTCCCATGTGGGCTGCAGTAAGCCCAGGGGAGGTGATTCTGGCAGGGTCTCAGATATCTGGGATGACACCAGGTTGGGGTTACCCCAGAGACTTAGGAGCCGCAGGGTCCAGCAGGACAGCTTCGGGGCTGGCGGGGAAGGGTTTGGCCTTACAGGGGGCTGCGAGAAGGAAAGGGAGCCTCTCAGGTGTCCTGGGGTTCAGGGACCGGGCAGTACCTTGGCGCCGTGTTTTCCCGGCATCCCTGGCATGCCCCTTTCTCCCTGGAGGAAGACAAGAGAACAACTGTGAGAGGAGCCCGGACACATGGGACGGGGTGCGTGGCCATACCTGTTTCTCTAGGCGCCACCAAATGGGCGGTGCTCTGGCTATTTCCACAAACACCCTCTTCAGGCTAAAGGTTGGGCAAAGCCCCTCTCTTTGTCCCAGGGAGGGCCCAGTGAGAGACCAGCTCTGTGTGTGTGTGTGTGTGTGTGTGTGTGTGTGTGTGTGTGTGTGTGTCTTTAACCCCAGGGCACCCCAGGGCCCTGACTTAGAGTGCAGTTCTGCACTATGGCCAGCAGAGTGCGCCATAGGACCTCCTCTGTCATCTGACAGAAGGGGGAGGGGGTGTCTCAGCACCGTGAAGGGTCCCCTCACTCTCTCCTCAGAGGCCCTGGGTCCCCTGCTAATATTGTAAACCGCATACCTGTGTTGACTCAGAAAGAGACTTCCTGAGTTGGGAATACAAGTGGAAGGTCAGCTTGGGGACCCGCCCCACCCACTGCTTAGGTCTCTCAGGGAAGGTCTGTTTGTCCACCCTCTTCCTTTCAGCTCCCCTCCAGCGCCCCTGTCCTCCTCGGGAGCTGGGCTGAGAGTCAGGAAAGGCTGCCCATGTGACCCCAGATAAGCCGCAATCACTGGTGCAGGGTCCTCGTCTGCAGAGTGAGATTAGGACCGATACTTCCTACTTAGCTCTGCTCCTCGGCCTTTCCACAGCCCCACAGCCCTCCTTGTGAGTCCTCAGGGGGGACTGAGAGGGAGAGTTTGAGCTGGGTGAGAGGCAGCTGCAGGGTGCTCAGTGTGGGAGGCGGGTGCTTCCGCCTCCACTCTGGGCTCCTGTGAGGCTCCTGGGGCGTGCTCAGCCTGTGTTGAGCTGAGGCATATTTAAGGGAATGCCTAGTCCCCCTGAGCCCTCTAGGGTACGGCCCTTCTTGTGCCGATGGAGGCCTTTGTCCCTTCCCTCCCATGAGTCTGTGGGAGCCTGGCTCCTGTGTGACCTGAGCCCCTTGCCCAACTTGGGGGCAGCCCACCTGCCTGGCACATGCAGGCACACGTGGAGGCACACACACAAACTCCACTTGCATGCACACACACGTACACACGTACACACACAGCCCTGCTCTTTGTAGGCAGGGAGCAGGGGTGTCCTGGTGGCTGCCGTCCTTTAGGATCACCCACTTTCATTCATCTTTCTCCAGGGGGGCGTCTCAGCAGGCCGCCCTGACCTCAGGACTTCCTGCTGGGCACATCCACTGCTGGGGAGCATCTAGACAGTGAGTGTGAGCAGGGGAGAGCTCTGACTATGAGCAGGGGACCCAGACTATGTGCAGGGGTGACGCTGGGACACCACTAAAGCACTTGCCACGCTGCAGAGCTTCCCAGGGTCTTGTCAGTAAGTGATTGTGTCAGGAAGTAGAGAGGAATGACTCTGTTAGGCAGTAGAGTTACTGTCAGGAAGCAGAGGAAGGGATTCTGTTAGGAAACATTGGAAGTGATTCTGTCAGGAAGTAGAGGAGTGATTCTGTTAGGAAAAGAAAGTGGTTGTGTCGGGAAGAGAAAGTGATTCTGTCTGGGGCCGGGAATGTGGCTCAGTGGTGAGTACACAGCAGGCATGTGAAGTCCTGGGTTCCAGCAACACCCCCGCCCCATCCCTCCCTGTGATGCTGTTTAAAGTTTTCAGAGTGGGGCTGGGCTGCATGTGAATCTACTCACTCGCTGACACTCGCTAATGTCAGCCTTCCTGCTTGTTTCTTCCTAGCCTCCGTCCCAGTTTATTCCTCTACAGGCCTTCAGCTTATTTGCTTACGTGGGGCCCCCAGAGGCTCCTCTAGTGAGTGCTCAGTCAGTAGGTCTGGACTGTCCTGCGGTGGGCAAGTGACCCAGAGCTGAGAGTGTGGACTGCAGAGATGCCCATCTGGGAGACCATCTCTCAACACCCCCGCTGGACAGTAACCCGCAGTGGGGCGGGGGTCTCCCTGTGTCACTGGAGCACCCACACACCCGCCCACTCTCCCACAGGGCCCCCACTCCATCTCAGCATCAATAGATTCTCTATTCTGCCCCTGCTTCAGGTGGGGGGAGCCATTCGTCACTGGACGACAGGCTGGATGGAGCTCGGCGGGGCAGGCAGCCTGCGCTGGCCCTGCGGCCCGGGCCTCTTAATTGGTGATTTACTGTTTGTTGAACAAGTGGGGCTGGCACTTGGCTAGAAGCTGGCGGTCTGGAGGAGCTGGGGGGCTTCAAGGTCAGCTTCCAGCTAAACAGGGGTCAGGTCAGAGCAGCTTGGGTAGATGAATGGGCCTCCCGTGCAGGACAGGCTCTGGTCAGGGGCCCAAGGCAGACACAGACCCTTTGTTCTCTGCAGGGGAGGAGGAAGCCTGGCTGAGCTGGGGGGCGATTGGGGGGGTGGCTGGAGACTCAGGCCCCAAGCCTGGACTGGGGGCCCTTTCCTGGGCTGGGAAGAGCTGCTTGATGGGTCCTTCTCTCCTAGAGAGTCCCTAGGGCTCCTTTCTGGGAGAAAGGTGACTCAGTTCCTCTGCAGGCACAGAGAGGCCTCGGCCCGTGGAAATGACAGCGCCTCCTGCAGCAAGGACCTGAACCAGGACACGGGGTCCCTCAGCCCACGGTGGGCTAAGGCGGGGCCACTGGCACAGCCCACAGTGGGCCAAGGCAGGGTGACTGGCTCGTAATCTTGACTTGAGATGGGTTGACTCATCAGTTCCCAAAGGAAAAGTCATCTCTCAGTCCTATTTGGACTCTGGAGAGCAGAGAGACAGAGAGAGAGAGAGAGGCAGAAAGACACACAGAGAGAAAGAGGGAGAGAGGGAGAGAGAGCGAGAAAGAGAGCAAGAGAGCAAGTAAGAGAACAATCGAGAGAGCGAGCAAGAGAGAGCAAGTGAGAGAGTGAGCGAGAATGAGCGAGAGAGTGAGCGAGAGTGAGAAAGAGCAAGTGAGAGAGAGAGAGAAAGTGAGTGTGGCGAGAGAGAAGCGGCGAGAGAGTGAGCGGGAGCGAGCAAGAGAGAGTGAGTGAGCGAGAGAGAGCAGGCTGGGCCGGAGAGTCCCGGCAGTTCCCGGAAACCTCAGATCTGGTGCCCGTGTGGGGTCTCTGCACCCCTGTCCCCACAATCTGTTCTGACTGACATGATCTGGATGTGCTGGTGGGATTTCACGACTCTGAGAGAAAGTGTGTCTTGGGGTGGAGGTTCCTGCTTCACGTGTCCTGTACCAACACCCGGACACCTATGGGCCCATGAGGTCTGGGGGTGTTGGGGTCTGGAGATGGATAGACAGTTATGGGGCGGTCCTGGGAGAGCTGAGAAAGTGGCTTTATTGAAAGCCTTGGGCCCCCTCCACCTGATGGGGGACTCAGTGCCAGAGGACAGAGCCCCCCACCCCTGCAGGCAACACACCCAGGACCCTTGTTCTCTGCTGCAGATGATGCAGGGCTAGGGCGGGGCAGCCGCTCCCACATCAGGAGCCTGGGAGGCACAGAGGAAGGGCCCGTTTCTCACCATCACAGCTCGCTTCCGCCTTCCCTTCTCTTCAGGGGAGGGGGCAGCCCCAGGACTCCTGGGCTTTGGCAGGGTTCCCCAGACTCTGGGAGTCAGATAGTTTTGAGCCACGTTTGGGGGTTCATATCCTGACTTCACTGCTACCAGCCTGTGACCCTTCAGGGATTCACCTCCCTTTGGCCATCTATAAACTGGGGCTGAGACCGAAACCCACCTCCTAGGAAGGTACTGGGGCTCTACTGAGCCGTGCAGATGGCTCCTGGGCTGGGACATGGCGCGGCAGGGGGTGCCGTGTGTCTGGCTCTCACACCACATATCGCATCCTCCCAGAGGCCCCTTCTCTGCCTGCCCAGGAAGTTATAAGCACTGGCGTGGCCTGGAACTGGGGACAGGGATGGGTGAGCCTGGGGAGCAACTTCTCGCTCTGCACCCACATTCCAGTGACCCCCATGTTCTGACCTCAGCACTGCCCCTCTAGGGAGTCCCTGTTTCTGGGGAGCCCTGCAAGCCTGCAGGGACTGATGGGACTGACGCCTGAGATGGACAAGCTCACCCCCTCTCTGGTCCGAGAATATGCAGCCCACATTCTGCAGGAGAGAAGCGGGGTAGGGATAGGTCTCAGCCCTCACGGGGCCCCGAGGCTTAAGTCCCAGACAGCCATGGGAGTTATTTGCAGCCAAGCTGCCCAGCTCCCAGCGCGTACATATATAAGCTCGTACCAGCTCCGGCAACCCACACTGTCTGGCCAGACTGGCCAATCCCCATGGAGGGAACGATGCTGTTTCGTACCATGAAGTAGATAGTGTCACGCCCCTGGATCCTGGGCCTGCAAGGCTTTGTGAGAGGGGCAGGGGGTGGGGGCAGTACAGGGCCTGGTGGCCATGCTGGGCTTTGATCTCCAGGAGCTGTGGGAAAGCCGCCCTGCTGGCCTTTGAGAGGGGTGCCAGGCGGGGCCAGCTGCTGGCAGTGGCGGCGGATGGAACTAATCATTAGCAAATTGCACTGGCCGAGAACAGGCTTTGCCACGGTTCTCATTCCCCCTCCTGTGTGTGTCAAGTCACAAGCAATACGGACATGGAGGGTCTCTCTGTGGCCCCCAAACACAGAGGCAGCCCCTGTGACCTCTCTTGCTCTGTTCCTAGCCGATGATGCTAGTTCCTTCCTGGGGCAGAGATCAAGCCGCCTTTCCTATTAGGGCTTGTCCCCACCCCCCCACTCCACCATGACTCAACCCAAGCAGACAGGAGAGAGAAAACCGACGGACAGTCGGGGAGCTTGAGGGATGACCTGCTACCTCTGGGAGAGGCCAGAGGGTGTCGATGCACCAGAGACTCGGCCGAGTATGAGACTCTTTGAGCAGACATTTTTCAGGGAGAAGACAGGCTTCTGGGCTGGATCACATGAGCTGGAACTTCTAGTGCCAGTGGTGATGGTGCATCAGCTGTGCAGCCTCAGACAAAGTCTGTGCCTCTCTGAGCTTCTCATCTGACTGCAGGAATTTGGCTCCCAGCCCTGGGCCCTGGTAAGGATCCAGTGAGTAAAGAACTGAGAGAAAATTAGCTAACCCAGAGAGAGCTAGGAAGGGCCGCTGCGTATCAGAGATCCAATAGGAAGTAAAGGACTGTGGGAGAGGGTAGTCCTGGGGATCAAGACCCCCACCAAGTCTATGGGGCTGGACCTTAGGGTGAGCCACAGACTCCTGATGTGACCCTATGACCGTGAGGGCTGATCTACTTCAGGCTCTCCCCAGCCCATGGCTTCTGACCTCCGTTGGACCAGGAGGGGAGGCTGAGATGCTGGCTGGGGTGGGGAGTGGGGTGGGGGCAGCACAGCGACCCCTGTGGGTGAAGAACTCCAGAATAACAAGCTGGAGGTGGAGGGAATCTTCCAGAACTCAGAGGGGAGGCAGTGTGGGCAGGCCTCCAGATTCGTGAGGAGCAGGCGGTTGTGAAGGGGGTGGGGGAGCCTGGCGGAGGAAGAAAGGGTGGGGAGGAGAGCGGGGCCGAGACGGACCTGGCCAGCTCCTCAGAGATCCGGGAGCGGCTGCTCTGACCCGCCCTGGGGGTGGATGAAGTGGGATGTGGATGAGGCTCAAAGAGCCTAAGAGTGCCCCAAAGCTCCAGTTCCCCTGAGCTGGAAGGAATTTTCTTTCTTTCCTTTTTCTGGTTTTTGATTTGGGCCATACCCAGCTGTGCTCACGGCTGACTCCTGACTCTCCCTCTGGGATCAGTCCTGGCAGGGCTCAGGGACCATATGTGGTGCTGGGGGTGGACTCTGGGCTGGCCGTGTGTGAGGCGAGCGTCCTACCCACGGTACTGTCACTCTAGCACTGAGTCTCCTCACTTGTGAGGGAGGTGAACAATGCCAGTTCCTGGGGGCCGGGAGGTCAGACTGACCTGGGTCACGTGGAGGCACTTGGTCTGGTATGGACTTGGCCCTCAGTAAGTGGGGACCCACAGAGATAGGGCAACGCATACAGCACTTGCCTTGCATATGGCTAACCCCAGTTCCGTTCCTAGCACCACATATGGTTCCCTGAGCCCTGCTAAGATGTGATCCCTGAGCACAGAGCAAGGAGTAAGCCCTGAGTGGTACAGATTATGAACCCCCAAACCAAAATAAAATGATCTAAATGTTATTATTGTTAAAGGGAATGCTTCCTCTGGGCAGGCAGTTTTCCTGAAATGCCTTTGGCTGGCTGAAGAAGGGCTGCAGGGCCGGAGGAGTGTAGGTGTGGGGTGCAGGGGAGAGCTCTGCCTTACACAGGGAGGCTCTGGGTTCTATCCCCAGCTAATAAAGGGAATGAAAAAGAGTTGGGGGAGGTCTCAAAGGCTTTGCTAGTCTGGAAGAAGGTCGCAGGAGGAGGGGTTGCTGAATGCCCCTCCTTGGGGTCTCAGGTGACATGCTTTGGAAACCCAGCCCACAGCCCACAGCCCATGCCAACCACCAGACACCAGGCTGCCTTTCTGTCCATCACCAAATGCGGCTATAAGCACGAGTGCAGGGGGACCGCCCCAGCACCCCCAGGTGACATGCCCAGGTCATAGTCTGAAGCCAGTGCATTTGGGATGGCTACTTCTCTGCAGAAGGCCAGTAATGGGCCAGCACACTGCCTAGGGCTGTGTTCATGCTCAGAACCCTCCCAAACTGCCCCCCAAGTCCTCGCATGCAGTCAGCCCTGGGTCATTCACAGCAGGGTCCCCGGGCAGCCTGAGAGCAGCGCTCAGCCTCTCAGCTCATCTACCTGCCCTCCAGGGAGCCCTGAGAACACAGCCCGCCTCGGTCAGACACTCACACCCAGGGGGACAGTGGAGACTCTCCTAGGCCAGAGGCCCATCTGGACCCTGGGCTTGCCCAGGGCACTGCCCGCCTTCCTTCCCATCCCGGCAGAGGTTCAAGCCTCTGTTGGCAGCTTCACAAACACGCCGCAGCTGTGGGGGGTGAGAGCATGTGCAAAGCGGGAGCACAGCCAGCCCGCCGTGGTGCATGGCAGCGAAGCCCCCTTGGGTCACCACTTGAGCCCCCAAACCCCTTCTTACCTTGCGGCCATGGTAGCCCTGGACTCCTGGGTCTCCCTGGGGAAACAGAAAGAGGCCATGAAGAGCTTTTCCTAGAGCAGACCCCTTCAATGGCCAACCTGCTTCCCCCAACCCCAAATCCCCGTCACCCCCCCCCTCCCCCGTGTCCCTGCCACCATCAGACTGTCCCACTCTCCAGCATGGGGTCTGCCTGGTCTACACAGAGGGTGGCAGGAAGACCTGGCAGGGATGTGGGAGAACAGGGTTTGGGTTCCAGAACCGACCCACATAGGGACCCAATGGAAACTCCCCAGGGCCTCCACACACATGCAATGTTCAGGTCGGACCAGTGCTTTGCAGTATCTTGTCCCCAGAGTCTGGCCTCATCCCTAGAATCCCCGGCTTCTGCAGGAGAGTCCCTCTGACCTGCCCTTTCCATATGGTCTCCCCGAGAGCCAGGTGACACCCCCAGGGTCTTTTCCAGTTCCGAGTCCTTATGAGATGTTCTTATAGGGGAGCTCGTGACAGGGCCTGGGTGCCCCTGGAGTTTCCTGCAGTGCCACCTTCCATCCCCAAAAGTCCAGAGACAGATGGTCCTTAGGGGACCCCACACATTGATAAGAGGATGGAGCACTGGGAAGAAGACCAGCAGGAAGTATTTCACGGTCTCTGCTCTTTCTCGGTGTGTGGGGCAGCCTTCCTGCTCTCCTGCATCTCCAAGAAGGGTCCTCACCTTTGGTCCAGGAGGTCCAGGCAAGCCCTGTAAAAGCAAGGAAAAGATGTGACCACGGACTCCCAGGTGGGCGGCCGAGGCTGGTCCTGGCTGGCCCCCAAGTGCTACAAAGAAGGCTGTGTGTGCTGGAGAGAACCTGGAGACCCCACACGGATCTCTGAAGCCTGCTGAGGGCATGTGGGGACATCGGTTTTGTCCCTCTCTGTGGCCCCGTGGGCACCGTCTCTCATACCCATTGGAAAATGTCAGTGGAAGCATGTGGAATGAACAATGTGGCTGGTCCAGAGGGCCACCACCACCTGCTAATTGGGGCCCTCTCTGCAGTCAGCCAACCTTGCTCAACAGCCCTGGGCAGCCGCAGCAGCTGTGGGGACAGTGTGGGTGCCCGCGGGCTGCTTGGGAGGTGCCACCAAGACGGGGCTGGAGAAACCAGGGCACGGATCTGGTCTATTTCTGTTCAAACCCAGGCTTTCTCATTGCTCCCTTTATAAACACGCCCTCACAGAGAAAATCACTGGGTGGGGATGGGGGTGGGGATCAGCAACGTAAATCTGGAGCCCTAATTTGGGGGAGATTTTGCTGCTTGCTTTGGTTCAATTTCCCTCATCTCTCTTCCTTCCGGGGTTTCCATTTTTTTCCATCTAGAAATCCCCAGTTGGGAGACAAATCTCCTTCCTGGGGGTCTGGGGAGAAGTCATGGAAACACACATATGGGGGGGTATAGAGAAGCAGTTTAGGCCGCTGGGGAGGGCCAAGCTCCCCTCGGTCAAGCAGGGTATCTTGGTCAGTGACCCTCAGTCAGCCGACAGTGACATCACAAACATGGAGCCTCAGCCTTGGGGTCTGAGCAGCCGAGGGGCCCAAGAGCGAAGCTCCGTGCTGTGAGCGGGGGCTGCTTCTCAAGGGCCATGGGGAAGGGATGTCCCTGGCCAGCGATGGCCCTTCTAAGACCCTCGTTCAGTGTTGGAATGAAGCATAAGCACAAGCATTTCTGCCTGAGCAAGTATCTGTTGTCTGAAGATGCTCTTTACTTCCTTGGAAGTGGATCCAGCAGCCGGAATTAGATGTCAGGGGGTGGGGGGTGGGGGGGCTGCCTCGGCCACGGACTGGGTTTACATGCTGGAGTGGACATCGGCGGTGGGGCCACGGCCACGTGAGACCCATCCAGGGAGGGAGACGGGGTGGAGAGAGGCGAGTCGGTAGGTGCTTTACCACGTCTCTGAGCCAAACTGCTCACACAGCGGCTAGGGTGCTTGGATGCCAGACAGAAGGATCTTTTTTCCCCCCAGTTTTCGGTTTGTGGGTCACAGCCGGTAGTTCTCAGGGGTCAAGGCTGGCAGTGCTCCTATATGCCCAGATTTGACCCGGGATTGCAACCACGGCCATGTGCAAAGCACTGACTCTTGAGAAAAGGAGTTTTTGTGTTTGCTTCTGAGTCACACCAGCAGTACTCAGGAATTACTCTTGGCTCTGAACTCAGGGACCACTTCTGGTGGGGTTTAGGAGACCTTATGGGGTTCTGGGGATAGAACCCAGGTCAGCCATGTGCAAGGCAAATAAGTGTCCACTATGCTGTCACTCCAGCCCTGAAATATAGACCCTTGAAGCCAGGTAGGGATATGTGTGTCCTGCCCTCCTGTGGCTGTTGCAGCGATGACAGGGCGCCATGGATGCTGGTGGTGCCCACACTCAGCCGGGGGCTTTTCTCTGTGCCTGGAGTCCTTAGAGCTGTGGTGGCACCAAGGATCAGAAGTGACAGAGCAGCCAGGACTGGGCAGTACTGCAATCGGAGTTGCAGGATACTTGGCCACTGAGCCACCTCCCGGCCCCTTGGAACCATTATTATTGTTTTGTTTTGGGAGCTGCACCCACTGGTGCTCAGGAGTGCCTGCCCCCGGCCCCAACCTGAGAAGCCACATGTATTTTGGGGTGCCAGGTGGTCAGATACCCCCTTGCTATCTCCTTCAGAATTGGCTGGTTTCTTCGAACTTCGAGGGAGGGGCACAGCCCCTGAGGAAAGCAGGGATTCTGCCCTCTGGTCTCTCTTGGGTGGGGTTGCGGCGCCCTCTCCCTTGCCCAAAGATCCTATTAAATTAGGAGTGTATTTGCAGAACCCAAGAGCCACCGGTGAGCGCATGAGGAATGAATGGTCTTCCTTGACTGGCACCCATAACTAACACCGGGGTTTGGCAGAAAGAAACTCATGGGTTTCCTGGGCTTGTGGGAGGCTTAGAGGCCTTCAGAGAATTCCTGATAGGTGTGGAAGGGGAGGAAGCATGGGGGTACTTACAGGTGGTCCCATGGGGCCTGGCAGTCCTGGGGGCCCCAGAAGGCCACTTGGTCCAGGGGGCCGGGGGGCCTGGGGGGCCTTGGATGCCTGTCTGGCCCTGTTCACCCTGAGGTTCAAGAAGACAAGTGTTAGGGGCGCCCAGGGCTATCAGGTGCCCCACCCGCCTCCCAGTGCCATGCACCCGTGGGCTCTGGTGGGTGGGCAGGCAGTGCACGTGGTGTGGCTCCATGCGGGGTTGGTGGTGGCGAGGCAGTGCCCTGGGGCTGAGGCCGGGCTGCGCTGGCAGAGGCAGAGAAGGAGCTGAGCCCCAACCGCCCGGCCCAGGCCACAGCTGCCTTCCCCCGCCCTCTCCCCACCTCAGCCATGCCCCAATTCCTGGGGCTCGGTCCTGGGATTGGGGACGGAAGCTTCCCAGGGCAGCTCCTGGGGATATGGTCTCTCAGGGTGAAACGTGAGCCTTAGATCAGAAGAGTCCAACAAATTCTCTCTGGGTCCCTAACAAGGGGCTGAGGGGTCTGTGTGAAGGGGGAGGCTCCTGATGAAGAAGCATCACAGAGCGGGGAGCCCGGCTCCCATCGGGCTCTTGCCATCCGGGCGCTGCTCTTGTGGGGTCCAGCTGCACATGTGCCCACGGCCCGCCTCGGCCTGGCCACAGAAGCACAGGTGAGCCTGGAGGCCCTCTGCTCAGGTCTGGGCACCGCCAATACTTTTGTGTCCTGGTGGGGTAGCTCAGCCCTCCTTGGCCAGCTGCTGAGGACCCAGTCCTCCCTTGGCCCCTTCCCAGGATGGACAGAAGACCCAGGCAGGAGGGGTCGCCTGGAGGGTCCCTTCAGGGGGAGGCTGGGACCTGGCGCGGAGTCCTTCTGTTACTTTCTCCTGGGCCATTGCTCACACTGGGACAGAGGACACCCAGCTAGCAGAAACTCCAGGCTGGCCTCCCCCTCAGAGAGCTCCAGGCCAGCCTCCCCTCAGCTCACAGTGCTCCTGGCCAGCTTGCCTCTCAGAGTGCTCCGGCCAGCCTCCCTGTCAGCTCAGAGTGCTCGAGGCCAAACTCCCTCTCAGAGTGCTCCTCACCTCACCCCACAATGCTCCAGGGCGGCCTCTTCACAATGTTCTCAGCCAGCCTCCCCCTCACAGTGCTCTCTCTGGGCCAGCCTCCCCTCACAGTGCTCCAGGCTGGCCTCCCCCTCACAGTGCTCTCTCTGGGCCAGCCTCCCCCTCACAGTGCTCCAGGCTGGCCTCCCCTTCACAGTGCTCTCTCTGGGCCAGCCTCCCCCCTCACAGTGCTCCAGGCTGGCGTCCTCCTCACAGTGCTCCAGGCTGACTTGCCCCACACAGTATTCTAGGCCAGCCTCTCCCTCAGTGCTCCAGGCCAGCCTCCTCCATACAGTGCTCCAGGTCAGCCTCCTCTCATACTACTCCAGGCCGGCCTCCCCTCGAGTGCTCTCTGGTGCAGCTATCACACTTGGCTCCGGTGCAGAAAGGGAGCAGACAGTGCGTGACAACTGCACTGAGGGAGGCGCTGATGTCAGACAGGCGCTGCAACCCAGGATGCCAACTGGGAGCATTTAACAGCACCTGCTGGCACCTTCTCCTCGCTGGGGCCTCCAGGCGGACAGCACCCAGGGATTGATCCCGTCCAGCTCTCTGAGAGCAGGTGAGGGTTCAGAGGGCAGGATAGAGGATGCGGAAATGGGTCTAAATCCTGCTGTACCAGAGAGGACGGAGGCTCTCCAGGGGGCTCCCTGCATGTGGCTCCAGAGGAATCGGGCACGCGCTCAGCCTCAAGGTCAGAGCTGTGGGCTCCTTCCCCTGTCTGTTCCAATCTGGACCCAGCACAGCTCAGTGCCTGGGAAAAGTCCTGGGGGTGCAACAGGTGCTGAGCATCTTGTGGGCCTGTAAAAGCTGTGCGGTTGATTGATAGGGAGTGGGCAGGCCTTTATGTCCTGTGCTGGCTGACTGGCGGCACTCTGTAAGGCGACTGGGAGGGTGGTGGCATTCCAGGGGCTGGTGTGGAATCAGTGAAATGGTCCAGAGAAGCCTGACCTCAGTGCCTGAAACCCGGAGAGGATGGACAGGAACAAGCAGGCCACCTCTTCTCATTCCGTTTCATGTTTTCTTGAAGGGGAGGGGGTAGTGTTTGAGCCATACCTGGTGGTGCTCAGGGATCACTCCTAGTGGCATTAGAGGGACTGTATGTGGTCCTGAGGAATCAATACCAGATCAGACACGTGCAAGGCAAGTGCCCGCTGTACTATCTCTCCAGCCCCCAATTCTGCCTTTTGTTGTTTATGGGCCATTGGACACACATTCCAAGTCCCATTTAAAAACACCAGAGGTGTGAGAAGTGAACCAGTGTGCTCTGCAGACATCAGCCCTCAGCTGTGGGAGTCTTCACAGAGGAGCCAGCAGGGAGGTGAAGTAACTTGCCTCAGGCCCATGAGGTCGACTGACCCCTCACCGTGCCTGACGGTCTCAGCTGCAATAAGGACCTACGTGCCTGAGAGCATCAGCCTGTCAGGACCCGGGGAGGGGTGCCATAGGTGGTGGGTAAGTAGGGGCGTGGTAGTAATGGTCCCTTGAATCTCTGGGTACCCAGGGCTGTGCATGCCCTGTCACAGTGTGCTCCGTCTGTTTGTGTCTAAATTCACTGAGCCGGAATACAGTGGAGCTCTGACTCCTTCCACATCTCCAGCGGGGGGCCCCCTCCCAGGGTGGGTGCAGGGAGAGTGTCTACCTGGAAGGTGCGCCTTTTAATGACCGGGGCGGAGCCAGGCGCACAGAGTTGAGGAGAGGCAGCAGCTGAGGAGAAAGATTGAGGTGGAAGGCCAAGGGCAGAGGTCAAGGATCACAGGTGTGCAGCAGGATGCCGGAAAGTCACCAGGAGAGCAGGTGGCCAAGAGCAAGGGGAAGAGGAGAGAAAAGAGAGAGATTAGCAAGCACAAGAGAGGGCAGTGGGGGTGGGGTGCGGTGTTGATCTTGCCTGTGGGAGGAAGACCCTGCCCGGGAAGGTGACATGGACTCAGGTGCTGGTCAGCAGCATCCCCTCAACTGACCAAGCGTGGCCCTACTGGCTGGGGCTGTCTCTGGTCCCGCTGGCTCCCAAGGCCTTCCCCACATAGCCTAACATTGTCCTGCCTTCCCTCTCCCCTCCCTGTGGGTCGGAGGCCACAGACTCTGGCTCTGGCCAGGGGAGCCGCAGGAAGAGCTAAATTGGTACTTGAAGCCAGGCTGGTGTGCGGCAACCTTTGGGTTCTTTTTGGGGTTGAATGAAAAAGACCGTGTCAGCAAATCTGGGGAGGCTGGTCAAGGGCAGTGCCAAGCTGGGCTCGGCACCGAGCCGGCTGAGGGTGTGGTCAGTGTGGGCACCAGCTAAATGCTATTTGGGTCTCACCCTGGGGCTGGAAGACCTGGAAAATAGAAGGTGGGGGCAGATCCCAGCATGTGCAATCACTTTTCTGGGGGTGGGTGGCAGGGAAGGGAGTGATTTGCAATCACATTATCCAACGTAATTTTCTTTTCTGGACATTCCTGCTATTCCCAGTGCTGCTGCCTGCTGGGACTGAGCTCCCTGTGGTGCCAGGAAGTGGCTAGAACCCACGTGAAGATAAAGTTGGCACCGGATCAACCTTTTTCTGGGGAAGAAATAACCACCCCCCAAACTTTTGTTACATGCTCAAGTCCCTGGAATGATCTTGAGGGGCGTGGGGTGGGGGCAGCCTGCACTGAGCTAAGGGACGCAGGAGCTCGGTGGCAGTTGGGGGGGGGCAGGGGGTGGGTTTCGTGCAATGCTGGGCAGCCATGTCCAGGCAGCCTCTGAGCAGAGTGGCGCCCAGGACCTTCCAGGACCCACAAACCTTCATGGTCATTATCTGGCTGGCCCGCAGAGCTGCCAGGGAGCTGCTCCAGCTCGGGGGTTCCTGGTGCAGGGCGGACCGGAGGCGTTGTTAGAGACAAGGGTGAGGGGGGCAGTGAGGAGGCAGGGCTCACTCCCCTCATCACGGCCCCCACACCCCTCCTCACTCCACACCACTTCTGCTCCCTTGCTCGGATGCTTCGGGCTGCAAAGACCCCCACCCCCCAAGGGACCCCAGGTCCCGCTGGAAGCCAGACCCCCTGCACCTGATCCTGTTGTCTCCCACGCCCCTAGACTCACCCCCCCCGCCCCAACTCATCAAGCCTATCTTAGCCCCCTTTTGACTGTGCTCCACCACACCTGTCCCCAAGGTGCTCCTGGGACATTTTGTCCCTGTTCTTCCTTCTTCTTGCGTGGGGCCCAGGAGCAGTGAGCCCACTCGTCCGCCTCCCCCGACACATTCTCCCCAGACGGCTGACACATAGCCGAAGCTTGTGCGGTTGTGTTGTCTTTGGTGTGGGTGACATAACAATCCTGTGAGCCCAGCATTGCGAATAAACACAGCTGACCCTCTATTACTGTGTCAGGATCAGGCTGGCGGAACTCCCGGCCCCCCTGTGTCCCGAGGCACATGCCACTGATGGCCAGCTCTGTTTGGGACACCACAGCTGCCCCCTGAGTCCACGCTCCAGGCCCACTCAGCCTCTCTGTGGCCTGGGTACCAGGAGTCAGCTTGGAGAGGGACCAAGTTCACTTGAGGCTGGGCTGGGGAAGGTGGGCTGTTGGGTCAGGCTCGGCAGTGCTCAGGGCTTCCTCCAGGCAATGCTCACGGGGACATAGGCTATGGGGGGATTTAAGCCGGGTCAGCTGCATACAAGGCAAGGGCCTCACCCCTTTATGATTTCTCCAGGCCCTGTTCTGAGTTTTTGTTTCATTTTGCTTTCTGTTTCTCTTTTTCTGGTGTGTGTATGGTCGGCTCATGCTCAGGCAGACTCCTGGCTCTGGGCTCAGGGATCACTCATGCCCAGGTGACCATAGGTGCTGCCCACATGCACGGCAAGTGTTTTACCCGCAGTGCATCCCTTCAGCCTCAACTCGAACCTTCTGAGTCACTGGACCTGCGGTCCAGTGACCTGCAGTCCAATGACCTGTGGCTTCTATAGCCAGGCCACCTCAGCCTCAACCCGATCCCCATGACATGCACTGAATGGGTCCATGTCCACTGTCTAGAGTCAACTGAGTGGGCGTGCTTCTGGCCTCTATGAAGATGGTGGAGGTCACCAACAGGATGCCCTTCCTCCTGCTGTGGGCCCAAGAGGCATTCCCTGGCGCAGCTGCGGGCTCTCTCTGAGGGGCAGCAGGGTGGTCTCCACCCTGCCCAGCTTGAAAGGGCCTCTGCGCTGGTCTAAGGGGCTTCCGGGCTAAGCTTCCTGGGCTCAGGGGAGGCACGGGGAGGAGCTGGGGCTGTGGAGACCATCCAGCGCTAACATCCTCATCCTGCCCGAGGCCTTTCCTCTTTTGAAAGAGGCCGATGGAAGCGAACTTGATGCTTTAGCGCAACGGTCAGATGCCCACATCTACCCCACCCAGGGCTGGGTCCTGGGTCCCCTGGACCCATGAATAGGCCTGAGGTCCCCCCGGATGTGGCTGGGTGGGCGGCCAGACATGAACACACAGTCCCTCACCCATGCAGGGTGGGGTCAGGCCCCAACTCTACAAAGCCACACTGAGGGAGAAGGTCATGTGTGGCTGAGACTCAGGGCCACAGGCATGGAAGGTTCCAGAAACACGCTGAGGTGCTCCAGGCCAGTCAAGAATGGAGGCTCAGTCACATCAGGATCCCTGCACAAACGCACACATATGCGGGTGCCCTCCAAGGCCCAGCTGCGCTGCCCCATCACGCTGCCTGCTTATAACTGATCGCTGAACAGAGGGGCTCTATGTCCCGTCCTAAACTCTGTATGTAGTGGCTGGGGTCCGGGAGGGGTGAGACTGAGTTAGGGGCTGTGTGTGCCCTGGAAATGTTTAGTTTAGGGGTTTACTTACCGGTGTGGGTACTCCCACACTGGCCCTGGGGAAGGAGGGAAGGAGAGCAGATGGTTAGGCACTTGGGGGGTCCCTCGGGGCCACCCCAGATGTGTGGACATAACACCCCCCCCCACACACACACACACACACTGCTGGGCCTCGTGTTGCACATTCTGAGGCTCTCTCCAGTTCCCCATAGTCACCTAGCTTCCCTCCCCTCGCCATCCGGTTTCCCCTCGAGGACACGGAGAATGACTGCCCTACCCCTACTCGGAGGCATCTGCTATCCCAGTAGGCACCCTGATGAGGAGGCAGACACCGAGGCAGGCGGTGCTCTCAGGCCTGGGGTGCCTGGGCCCCAGCCCAGCATGACCTTGGGAAACTCAATGGGGTGAGTAAAGCAGGTGCTGGGGGGTTGGGACCAGGCCCACTCTTTACAGAAAGGCACATTCAAGTCTTTGGGGCTCAAGGTGGAATATTAGGAAACACAGGGTGGGGTGAGGGTGCCTGTGGAAGGCAAGGAGACAGTGAGAACCCCAGCCCCTGGAAAGGCCCTCGGGGGCAACCCTGGGCTCTGCTCAGGCACTGCAGCGCCATAGTGGGCTGTCTGAGGAGACGCAGGCAGGAGCCTCTCCCCGCGGCGTCTCCCCTGAGCATCCCGGGCCTCGGGGCCCTCAGACTTACCTTTTCTCCTTTCTGTCCCTGAGGGCCCTGAGGAGAGACGGAAGAGAGGGGATTATAAAGTGAGAAGGGCCCAGCTTAGCTAGGCCCACCTCAGGGTGTGCTGCCCAGGGCAGGCCCTGTGGGGAGGGGACATACAGGTCAGCAGGGCAGGGGAGGCATGGGCAGTGGGCAGACCTGGGCTCTCCCCACCTGCCCCTTGTCAAGGCACCCCCCCTGCCCTGCCCCTGTGAGATCACGCCGGTGACCTTGAACAGGTGCCAGCGCTCCTGGGCCCCGCAGAGCAGGTGAAAGTACTGAGGGTCCAGCTGAGCTCCGGGGTCCTCATACCCTGCTCCACATGGAGCACAGCTGGAGGAGGGGAAGCTTCCAGAAGAGCCTGGCCTGTTCTTTCTCCTGTGCTCGTGGCCTCAGTCTGGAACAAAATCCCAGAGCCCGCAGGATGCCTGAGAGGTCAGGTGGGACGTGGGGACTAGGCCGCAGATTCTGGGGACTTTGGAAAGAGAAGCAGGCACTTGGCAGCTGACACCATCCCCGGACCCCCTAGAAGAGCGTCTGGATCTCCGGGCTCCCTTCTGCTTGGTCCTGTTCCCAGGTCTGAGGAAGGAGCCGGGTTTGAGGGGGACCTTTGTTCCCGGGAACCAGCAGCACGCAACAGGCTCTCCCCAGAGCCAGAGCCGAGGAGGTGCAGAGGACACCTCGCGGCTGGACGGTCAGGAGAGGGACTTGGCCTTACAGGGGTGCTGAGTGTACAGCCACAGCCCAGGGGCGGATGCACATGTCAGCCTCACCTCCCCAACGAGGTGCCAGAGATGAGACCCGCTGGCTCAGGAGCGCTGGCCCAGCCATTCTGACGGGCCGCGCCAGCTGCTTTTCTCGACCGCACCCCCAAGAAAGGAGCTTGGGGTGGCAGGGACTCCCCGACTGGACCAGAATCTCAGGAGCCTTCTGGCCACCAGAAGAGGCATGGGACAGATGCGAGCCAGCAGGATCAGGCCCTGCGGGTGGGTGGGTGCAGAGGAGTCTCATGGGTCAACTGCACTAGCCTCCACGCTGGGAAGCTCCCCGGACATGCGTGGGGGGGGCAGTGGCTTGGGACAGTCTGTGTACTCCCTCCTCCTTCCCCACACCCTTCCCCCCAGTCCATTGCAGCTGTCCAGTTGTTCAGACTCAAAGACTCAAGCACCATAGAGCAGGCAGTGTCCAGTGGGAGCAGGGCTGCAAGGGATGAGGCCCCATGTCTCGGGAAGGAGACCATGTGTGGGCATGTGTCTCACAGACTTGCAGGATGGAGGTCAGATATCCCTAGTCATGGCCCCTGATATCCGCAGAGGTGGGTCCTACACGGTTTCATTTCCATTCACAGTCCACATTAAAGGGGATCTTGGACGTGAGGAACCTTTGAATTCCAAGTTCCTCTGGACTGGTTCAAAGTCCACCAAGGCAAGGCAGCATGGACTGCCACAGGGCGGTTGCTGCCCCTTTTAAGATGGTCCAGGGCAGGTGTAAGCTGGGTGCTGGGGTTCTGGGTGTTAGGTGCTCTCTGGTGTGACTCAAAGCCGGGACATCCCCGTGAGGGGCAGGGGGATAAGATGTAAGCTCAGTTGGGGCTCTCCTTCCTGGCACGGGGCCCCTCACCCACCCATACCTCTCTTCAGGCTCCTGGGTGACTGCGGGTGCTGGGGCAGAGGGAGCCCTTTCTGGCACAGAAGAAAATAAAAGCCAGGGCTGATATCTGCTGAGGACCTCATCTCCTTTGGCAATCCTCCCTCAGGGGTGGGCTCTGGAGCCCAGCTCCAGCTAAGCCCCCTCCACCTTTGGAGCAGGGCGGACACTAGCAGAACAGAGAGCAGGGGCTTCTTGGCACTCCATGAAGGCTGGCGGGGCCAGGATGTGCCTGGGGGGATGAGATCATGGGAGCAGGAAAAATTTCAGGGGCACAACCTCACTCCGAATAGCCCGACAGTCCCCTGAAAAGTGGCGATACCCTGCCATGGGCCCTGGCCAGGGTGCTTCTTCCTTCTGGAAGAGGGAGCCTGGGGAGGCTGGAGAGAGAGCGTTGGGAATCAGAGTAGTTTAAAAGCCTCTACAGAGAGAGAGAGAGAGAGAGAGAGAGAGAGAGAGAGAGAGAGAGAGAGAGAGAGAGAGAGAAGAGCGGTGGGGGGGTCTAGATGTGAGGGAAACTGGGGACACTTGTGGTAGGAAATGTCCACTAGTGAAGAGACAGGTGATGGAACACTGTATGACTGAAACCCAATCATGACCAACTTCGTAATTGTGTATCTCACTGTGACTCAATAATTTAAAAAAAAAATGCCTCTGCAGAGAAGTAAGGGCAGGAGAAAGGGGGACACGAGGTGCTTCCCCAGTGCCCCCCAGGCAGGGTGAGATGCTGCCATGGCTGACCTCCATTGTGGGGTGCCGGTGGCTCCCTGTCCCTGAGGTGTGAGCTGAGGGTGAGTGTGTCCTAGGCAGCGTGGTTAGTAACGACTGGCCAGGCTCTCTCTGTGTCCTCTTCCCCTCCTCTCTCCAGCTGGACAATCCTCTGGACCTTCCCCTCCTCCTGCGTGGGGGTGAGGACTTAGCTGGGGCTCGTCCACACCTGGGCTGGCTATGGGGCAGCAACTGCTTCTGTCCCTGAGCCCCTGTGCTGGGCAGTGTGCGGTCCCCGCCCTGGGATGAACCCACCCTTTGGGGAGCAGGGGAGCCAGGTCTTACCATCTCTCCTTTAGGTCCGGAGTAACCCTGGAAGAAGAACATGAGGCGAGGTCCACTGTTGGCCATGCTGAGCCCTTTCCCCCGCCTGGCCATGTGTGACTCCCCACATCCCTGGATGGCTTTGTTGGCATCTCTTTTATGGGGGTTCACACCCAGCAGTGCTCAGGAGCTATTCCTGTCTCTGTGCTCAAGGGACCATATGGGGACGCCGGGGATGAGCCCAGGTTGGCCAAGTGCAAGGCAATACTGGCCTCACTGTGCTATTGCTCTGGCCTCAGTGGGTGGGTCAGGGGGGGGGGTCACTGCTCTCACATATGGGGGGGCACCTCTGAGGGGCCCTGGAGGGTCCAGTCACCTCTAGCTCTCTTTTCCTTAGCTTGTGGGGGTCTCCTCTCCCCAACAACCCTGAAATCAGAGGGTTGAAATGGACAGAGAGACACCTGGGCTGGGAAGAGGGACACTTCGGTGTCCTGGCTGGCTAGGGGTGTGTGAAAGTCAGGCCAGACACAGGAGGTGCCCTGTGGGGCTGGGGGCAGGGCCAGGACCAGCTGGGTGTGCTCCCCTCCCGTCTCTCCGCTGTGTTGTTTCCCCACTGAACTTGCTGCTCCCACCCCCCAGATGATCTTGTTTGGGGACCCCAGGAGCCTAGCTCTGTGGCCGTGCACTGGGGGTCTCGGGAGGCCTGGGGGGGGGGGCACCTCCTCCCTGCACAGGCCCTGTGTACTTGTGTGTCACTAACTTGCAGTCTCTCTGAACATGTTCCACGGGCCAGAGACTTGTGCAAAGACAAAGGCTGAGGGACTAAGAGAAGTGCCGTGGGTCCCACCGCATGGGGCACACTCACCGGCCTGCCATCCAGTCCAATGGGGCCCTGAAAGCAGAAAGAGACAGATGTAAGCACCAGGCAGCCCTGGGCCTCTGCCCAAGCAATCCAACAAGCTAGAACTCAGACCTGCTCGCTACCTCCTGGCTATGTGACCCTGGGTTAGCCTAGGCCTCAGTTTCCCTTCTAATAGGGCATGAGAACAGCAAACCTGCCCGTGCCCTTCTCCCTAGGGCCTGGTGAGGAGTGAACAAGATCCTCAGGTGTCTGGCTCGATGGAGACCCCCAGTGGGCAGCAGTAGTCATCGTGAATCAAGCCCCTGTAGATGCCCAGTGGGGAGTGGGTGGTGGATTTCCAGGCAGCCAGGGGCTGGCCAGCACTGAGGGCTGCAGATACAGTGGGCAGAGACTGCCCCCTCCTCTTAGAGCCTCTCTGTGTCAGGGGCCAAGGGACGTCCTGGTGCCTGCTTCACTGCCTCCTCTGGGATCAAAACCAAAGGGAGGGTGAAGGGGGCTGCACCATACCCCGGAGTCCTGCAGGGGTCACCAGCCATGGATGTCACCCGCCCGTCCCCCGCTGGCCCTGATTTCTTTGTCTGGGCCCCTGTCCTCCCGAGCGTCCAGCTCTGTTCCTCGGCGGCTCTCTGGGAGAGGCTGTGGGAGCTGGTCCTTGAAGATTTCGGGCTAGCAGTGTGAGGACAGGTGCTGAAGACCAACCAGGCCAGTCCAAGAGGCCACAGGGGAACCCAGCTGTCCCCACTCACCGGGAATCCAGGGAAGCCTCGGGTGCCTGGCTGACCCTGGAAAAAGAGAGAAGTGAGGATGAGGAGGAGGAACAGGACTGTGGAGAGGGGGCTGGGAGGATAGAGAAGGGGCATGGAACATTCCAGGTCTCCAGGCACTGGGGTGGGGCAGGGCAGGAGACAGCCAGCATCCTTGGGTCTTCCTGAGAGCTCCCCATGGCTCAGGTGCTCTACACTTGAACATGTAAACAAGGGCTGGGGAGTGTGGAGAGTGGGGAAGGGGGCGAAGGGGGACAGCGGGGCTCGGCCCCACGGCAAGCTGTCCTTCCTAGTCACACAGTCACTGCTCAGGACCACTTACCGAGATGCTTTGGATGTCAGCAACTTGTAGAACTTTGACCTTTAAAAAGTATTTGCAGGCCACTTGGTTCACTTTCCCCTGGCCCTAGCTAGCAGAGGGTCCTCCCGGCTCCCCACCATCTCTGTGGGATGCACGGTACTCCCTGACCATTTTCCCCTGGCAGTTCAGGCTGTTGTGCAGATGGAATTCCAGGTAGGAGACCTGGAGGACGCCTCCTACCTGGAATTAGGAGACCAGCATAAGGTCTCCTACACTGGCCACAGTTCTAGGTTTTGTGGTCATGTTTCAGGACCGGAGGCTGGAAGTCACTCAGGGTTGCGTGCTCGGGCGTGGAGAGCTAAGATATAGGACTGATAGGGCAGAGTGATAGTACAGCGGGAAGGGTGTTCGCCTTGCATATGGCTAACCTGGGTTCAATCCCCAGCATCCCATATGGTCCTCCTGAGCACCTCCAGGAGTAATTCCTGAGTGCAGAGCTGGGAATCTTTGAGCATCATCGGGTGTGACCCCCCAAAAAAAAAAAAACAACCAAGATATAGGACTGGTTGCCTCCTTTCCAAGAGCCAGCTGGGGTCTGTCCCATAGGCCTGTCTCAAGGTCTGCCAGGGCTATTGTGGTGGTTCCTTGCAGCCTCATTTTCCACCTGCACAGTGTTTGGACTCTGTGGCTCATCCCTTTTCCTGGGGTCCCCACGTTGATCTCACGCCTGGCAGGGAGTCTCCCCTGGACCCAGAGAGGTCCAGTCTCTTCCCAAGCTTGGGCTTTTAAGCCCGGCTGACACCATGGGACTGTGAGGTGCCTCTATTCTCCGTGTCTTAGTCCCCTCATCTATAGAATAGGGACACAAGGACGCCCACAGGAGCCATGGAATCCATCAGGCTGTCAACTCTGTTGAACTCACGGCTGCCATCAGCGACACGTGCTAGCTTGCACTGAGCCGGGCACACCAAACCGAATTGGGATGCCTCTGACCCTACCCTGCGCAGGACACGAGCGCTTGCCAAGTTCTGGCTGCGGGGCTGGATCTGAGCCAGAGGAACATCTCTGCAGCCATCAGCTGCGACCCTGCCATCTCTTGAGAAAGCATGGGTCCTCCCTAGAGCCGTGGATGTGAGGCGCGGGGCACACACTCAGGCAACCTACCGGGAGGGCAGGCGGGTGTACTGGTGGGGCAGGGACTCTGAGCTGCGGGCTCAGGAGGGGCCTGTGGCCAGCTTCCAAATGCACAGGAGGAGGAGCTGCCATAGAGATCAGAAGGGCCCCGGCCGTGCTCCTCTCCAGAGTGAGTGATGCTAAAAAATAGTGCTAAGGAGAAAACCGGAAACTGTGCAGTGTAACCCCCTGAGACCTCTGAGTGTAAACTTTCAACTCGGGGCCCAACAGGAGAGGCCCGAGGTAAAGGTCAGCAGGAGAGGGTTCCAAGAAACAGCTCCCAGCCCCACTCCCGAGATTGTTTACATGGGAGGGATAATCACACGGTTTGCTAATTACAGAGCCCGCCCTGGTAAGGGCACGCATCTCTTGGGCCAGAACCAAAACGCAGGGGCTAACCAAGGCTTTTTTTTGGGGATGTTGGGAAGAATGTTGTCATAGACCAAGTGGAAACTGGTACTTCAGTTTCTGGAGAAGAGGGCCCGGGATGGGGGCTAGACCACATCTGCAGGCGAGATGCTGCGGTTGGTCATCCCTTCCCGTGTTTACTGGCCTGTCCCATTTATTTGTGAATGGCCTGTTTGTATTCTTTACTGATCTCTTCAACTGGGCTGTTTGTCTTTTTCTGATTGATTTGAGTAAAGCTATTAGTCAAGGATAGGAAACCTTTGGGACTCTTCTGAGCTGCAAATATTCTGTTCATTGTGGCATTTATCTTTGCTTTTGTTTATAGTACAGTTTCGCCATATGGAAGCCTGACATGGACATCCACAGCTTACCAAGTTTTCCTTCTGACTCTGGGTTTGAGGTCATGTTCCAAAGGGCCTTTCCTGAAGAAAAGTGCCATCATAGAGGCAGGGGTTGGGTGGGGGTGCGGAGGAAAACTGGGTACATTGGTGGTGAGAAATGTACGCTAATGAAGGGACAGGTGTTGGAAGATTGTATGACTGCAATCCAATCATGAACAACTTTGTAACTGTGTATTTCACTGTGATTCAATTAAAAGAAGTGAATAAAAAGATTTTTAAAGCATATTATAAAATCATTTTATCAATAAAAATGTGAATCGTATGCACTAAATACTCTATGTCAAAGACATTTGGAGCTAGGTCATCATTTTAATTAATTCTTCAGTAAAGGGGGCCTTTCCTATTCCCTATAAAATATGCATGTACACACTTATTCTGGTATATTTCAGCTTCATTATTTATATAGAAGGGTTTTATTTGTTTGGAGTGGAGCCTCAGAGCATAAATCAAGTATTAAAAAATACTCAGGTATTTTTTCAAATGTTTGCTTTAGTTCTCTCTCTCTCTCTCTCTCTCTCTCTCTCTCTCTCTCTCTCTCTCTCTCTCCCGAAAGAGCAAGTTGTCCGAGGTCAATTTCCTGAACAATTTATTTTTCTCTTCTGTTGTGAAATAAAGCCTTTGTCACGGACCAAGTTCCCAGATGTCAAATTCCCCGGGTGCCTTGGCTTTGTTTCTGCCCCCCTTCTGTTCCCTTGTTGTTTTAATTGCTTTGCTTGTATTGTGCATTTTGATATCTAGCAGAATTACCCCTTCCACATCCCCCTTACTCTATTTTTTAGAACTTTATTAACTTCCATGCAAGTTCACTTTCCCTGCAAATAAAATGAAATATTATTTTGTTGGACTCCAAGGTCAAACAAATAATCACTGGAATTAGGTTATTTTATGCTTATAGATTGATTAGTAGATGGTTCATTGATGGATATTAATTATGCCTTGAGATCTGAGAACCAGGAAATAAGTTTTGCTTTTTGCCTTGAAATTACTTCCCTTAATTCCATGGCAAGGTGAAGAGAAATCCTGTGACTCCCCTAATTCTGGAAGTGAGATTCCTCTCTCTGCTCCTACCTCCTACCCGCCTCTTATTTGGGGTAAGCAACATAGTCGACTGAAGGTTCTAGTTGGGAAGCTTGGCCAGTTGTTCCCTTCCCTCTGGTCAGACCCTGCTGGAGGCCCCTCTCAGCTCTGCCCACTGCCTGCCAGTGCTGTCCTCTCCAAGGAGACTCCTCTGGGAAATGCAACTTTCTGGCTGGGGAGAGTAGAAGCACAGAGCTGGCCTTGTACACTAGTTGCCAATCCCTGTAGTACAAATACTGCCACCCGAGATGATCTCCAGGTTTCCAGCTACCAACACAACGGCACCTGTTCCAGGCTGTCAGGACACCTCTGGAAGTTGTAAGGACGTTCCACACTCAACATGTCACACTTGGCACTGCCTGCACCCCTCCCCCACAACCCTCCACTCCAGCCTCAAATCCACCCTGCCCTCAGTCACGAATACTGCAGCTCTGCTTTCTCTTTCTGGTACCATGCGTCTCATCACTGCCAGCCGCCTGATACCTCACCAGAGCCGGAGAGAGTACAGTGGGTCAGGCTGTTGCCTTGCTCTTGGCCAGCTTGGGTTTGATCCCCAGCACTCCACACAGTCCCCTGAACACCACCAGGAGTAGTTCTTTTGTGCAGAGTTAAGAGGAACTCCTGAGCACCATTAGGTGTGGCCCCAAACAAAAGCAAAACGAAAACCAATTACCTCACTGTCACTTGCATGTAACCAGGCTTACTGTGCTCCTGTTCAGGGGCCAGAGTCTGCCCTCACATGCCCATGCATACGTCCATGTACATTCCACACACACACCACACATTCTTCATGCACACTCCACGCATGCGCCACACACACTTTATGCAAGCTCCACACACACGTCATACACACTCCACACACATGTCATGCATGCTCCACACACTCCAGCACACTTACACGCATGCTCCATGCACATGGACCGCCTCCTTATACTTCGGGGCTGGAAGGCCAGATAGCTCCTCCCTGGCCCCTGAAGGGACCATAGGGGGGTGAACACGCTTTCCTTGAGGTAGGGGACAGGGCTGAGGCCCTACTTGTGCCTACTGAGCCAGCACCTGCAGCCCCAGGCACCCCGATTTAACAGGGCACAACACTCTAGACTCTCACCCCCACGTAACATGAACCTCCCTTTCTCCTGGGTGGTTCCTCCTTTGCACAGACCCTTAGTCAGCTGCAGAAATGGGGGGCAGGAGTATCCAGAGAGCAGCAAGACTGGTTCTGGCCAGTGGCACTTATTCTGAACTCTTCCTGGCTATGCAGAAAGCTGCTCGTCCACCTGCTCTCCCTGGCCCCTGAGAGTTTGTCCCTGAGAGCCAAAGGCCCCTATGCCCAGCTCCTGGAAGAACTGAGGGGCCCAGCCAGGAGGGCAGGGTGGCCCCCATCCTTTGGGTGGTGGGCGCACATGCAGACCCCCTGTCAGAGGACACTGGGCTTGGGGAAGCCCCTATACCATAAACCGGCTCTGAGCATCCACAGAGAGGACGGGTCCCTTCCTTTAGGTAAAAGGTCTTCAAAAACAGTGGAGCTTAGCATGGAAGGACAGAGGAGATGGCAGGAAGGCTGGTTTTGTGACAACTGCCAGCGGGTCCCTGACTAGCTGGGTGATCCCGTGTTCACTGTCTTTCTCTGTTCCGTGGCTGGTGGGTGAGTCGGAGAGCACAAGCCCTCACAGACAATGTGTCTCATCTCCTCAGCTCTAGGCCGTGACGGCTGCCAGGCGTGGGATGCTGTCAGTGCTCAGGAATCACCCATGACTCTGCTTCCCGACAGGAGTGAGCCCTGGTTAGGTTTCTGTGTGCGGGACTGGAACTAGTCCAGTGGCGGGGCCTTGCCCCATTCCAGGGTACTGGTGGGCTGCTGCCAGCCGGAGCTAAGCACCTGGAAGCCCAGCACAGCGAGAGCTGATGGTCAGGACAGTGACCCAGCATCACTCTCCCGGCCTCTTACCGGCCCATCCACCTCCCAACCCCGTCCCTGCTGCGGGCTCCTGGGGGGCTCTCTCCTTCCTCTGTGGCTTTGCATGACCTCCCAACCTCCTGTACCTCCTGTATCAGGAGCAAGTGACCTCAGGACATGGATGCCGCAGCGCCCCCCATCTAAATGGGGCTCCGGCTCACGGAAGTGGTGGTCAAGGGTGCTCAGAGCATGGAGCCACAGGGCCCGGTGGAGCCATCAAAACTGGGCTCACACTCACCTGGTACACAAACTGCCCAGAGGACCTGAGCCCCGGCCTAGCACAGCCTCCTGCACTGCCCACCCATATGCCTTGGGGCTAGCCTGGACAACATGTCAGGGTGAGGAGCAGAGGGCCAGCCTTCGGGTCCCTGTGTCTGTGCTGTGGCCTGGGGGCCCCAGGATGCTGGGCTCGAACCCCATCTCAGATGCTCAATTGGGCCCCTAACCACACCCCCCCACTCCTCTCTGGCCTCAGTTTCCCCTTCTGAGGGAGCTGTGCTAGACCAGGGTTGGGGTGCTCCCACTCTGACATTAGCCAATTTGATGGAAGTGGATGGTTCTGTGTCTTTGAGAAAAGCAGCCCGTGGGCCCCTTGCCAGAAGACCAGACCCTCAGTCACCCTCCAACTGTCCCAACGGTAGCACGGCCAAAGAGAAGGATCCCAGTTTCTCAAGCCCCAGCCTGGGTGCAGGGCCCTGACAAGGCCCTGTGCTTCCCAAAGAGAGGGACTTGGGGCTGCCAAGACCTGGAGGGGTGCCTGGGTTTGTGGCTCTGGTTTCTGGGTACCTGCTCCTGGGACTTCCAGAAACAAAGCTGGTCTCTGGGACAGCTGGAGCACCCTCTCCCTCAGCCCTCTGGGCCCCTCCAGGAGGGGCCGGCTCCTTCCACCACGTGTAAACAGCGGGCCGCCGCAGCTGCTGCTGATTCAGGGGCTGACCCAGGGAGGCCCCCAAAGAGGCTGTAATTTAGGGACATCTCGGCAGGCCACTTTCTGTAACATCAACAGCAGCCCCGAAGCCTGGCCTAGGGACCTCATCACACGGGAGGGGGCACCCCTGAGGTCTGACACTGCACCGGCCCCAGTCCCCCACTTCCACCCCCTTGACATTAACTCACCACCTCCAAGAAGAGCAAAACCACTTACAGGAGGGCCGCGGGGGCCGATGATGGACATCCCAGCATCTCCTGGAGCCCCCTGTGGAAGAGATGAGGGCAGAGGAGGAGGGGGAGGGACAAGGTGGGGAGAGAGCAGCAAGGAAAGGAGGAGAGGGGGAGGGGCGGGCAGGAGGGGACGTGGACCAGTGGAGAGGGGGACAAGAGGGAAGCCAGAGGGTGGTGGGGGCAAGGAGCATTTGCAAGGATGAGAAGGGGAGAAGCAGTCAGGAGGAGAGAGGAACAGTGAGGGGCAGGGAGGGGGAAAGAGCCGGAGGGGAGCAGGGAATTCAGGGCAGACAGTGGGCGGGGGCAAGGGGAGAGGTTGGGGAGGGAGGGTCACTCAGCTCAGCCATGGCCTCCCTCCTGGCCATGCACCCCCCCCTGACCTCCCACTGCTCCCCCATCATGTCCCAAATCCCCAAGGGTCTTTTTCTGAACACCCTTGTTTTGCTGCATGGGGACACGTCCTGGATGTCTGAGGCCAGCCCCGCAGAGCTGCTGAGAGCAGGTGTTGGCATGAGGCACAGTGTGCCCAGTCCTGGGTCTGGGAGGGATCTGCCGCCTCTGTCTGGGGGTTCTGGGAGCAACAAGTGTTGGTTGAGGTGGAGCCAGAGCTAACTGCGCCTGCGCCGTGGGGTAGCATGGGTGGCAGGGCTGGGGGTGAAGGGGTAAAGCACAAATGGGCTGTGCCGAGAGTGGGCAAGATTAAGACTGTGCCAGGTGGGAGGGGTCAGGCCACTCGGTCCCCACCCCCCACCCCACCATTGGGTACCAGGGCAGCTCTTCCGCCACAGACCCCAGGGCACAATAAAGTCCAGGACCCTGGTTTTGCTGAGCCAGGCAAGGGGCCCAGTCCTGGAGCACCACCTGTAGTCCTCGGGGCACACACGGGCCCTTGCAACTACTCAACTACTCTGTCACTTTCCTACAAGGCTCCAGGGTGTGGGGGTCCAGAGCACCCTGCTGGCAAGGTCGGATGTGCGCTCTCGCTCAGACAACGTGTCTCACAGGGACCATCTCCAGAGAGCCTGGGGGTTACCTTCAGGGTCACCAGGCACAAGCAGGGGCAGGACTTTGGTCCTCACACAGATGTGGGGTCTTGGGCCCCGGGCAGATGGATCTAGCAGATGACATTCTTTTGGGGGTCCCAGTCTGATTCGGGCATGTCTGGGGTTATCCTCAGCTCTGCTGCATTCTGCTGTGACTCTGGGTATGCTAACTTGCCTCCCTGTGCCTCAACTCCCTCATGGGACAGGGAGCAGTCAGGAGGCCAGTGCTAGGCACCGTTCATGGGGATGGGGGTGACAGGCTGGAGGCAGCTGAGATGACCATGGGGCTCATGTTTTTCAGAGCTGGAAGCTCTCTGTCAGGTCCTCCTCACTGGGCACATCAAGGTACCCTGAGCGGGCATAGGGGCCTGCAGCAGAGCCTTGGGGACCCCACTCATTCTCTGGGTCTCTGGGTGGGTATAGGGGCCAGTGGCTGGAGCCTGGGGGGATCCCTCTCCTTCTCTGGGTCTCAGTCTCTCCTCTGCAAGTGCGCTGCTCCGTGAGCTCTGAAGAACCCAGAACTGACATCCCAGTACCACATCTTGGGACTCTGGCTTCCCAATGGGCTCCAGCCCTACAGCCTTGGGGCCTCTTCCAGGGCAGCCCCCCCAGGGAGTCTGGCAGCCTGGAGCACCCAAGGTGTCAGGCCGATGCTAAACAGCTCTGGGTCTCTGCCTCTGTGGCCTTGGTGGAGGGCGGGCTGTCAGGAATCAGGTCTCTGTGCGGCCTCAGAGGGGCCAGAGACCCACTCAGCTGGGGCAGCTGGGGCTGGGATGGCGGCCCAGGAGGCCCAACATGCCGTGTGGAAGCTGTTAGCAAACTGGGTCACGGGAGGCTGGGAGGGCAGTGCAGGCTCGTGGGGCTGGAAGAGGGCTGGGACAGAGTCCCAGAGTCCCCTGCCAAGAGTCCAAGTGAGGAAGGGGAGGCCGGGGCAGAGGGCGGAGGGGACCCGAGTGAACTCACCTTCTCGCCTGGTTGGCCCTTTACTCCCTGGGGCAGCCACATGCAACACAGGGTGCGGGAACAGAGCGGGAGAAAAAAGAGAGGATGAGAGAGAGGCCGCACACACGTGTCTGTGCTCATGGCACACGGACCCAACCAAAGAAATCACCGTGAAATAGGAAACAAAACAAAACACAGATGCTGACACAGGGCATATCCGACGTCCAGCAGGCAGAGCACGAGGACAGCTATGGCCTCCCCAGTCCAGCCCCGAGGACGTTCCAGGGAGAGAAATGGGCAGGAGCCACAGAGGCCGTGTGTGTGTGTGTGTGTGTGTTAAAGGCCAATAAGTGTATGTGTGTGTATGAGTGTGTGTGGATGTGTTGTATGTATAAAGGCGAGAAAGAGAGCATGTGAGAGGAGAGTGAGAGACACAGAGTGTATATAAGATGGGGAGAAGAGAGAAGGCAAGGGAGAGATAAGAGTAAGAGAAGGGCCGGAGCGATAGCCCAGCGGTAGGGCGCTTGCCTTGCACATGGCCTGACCCTGTGCCGGCCCGGGTTCGATCCCCCGGCATCCCATATGGTCCCCGAGCACCGCCAGGAGTAATTCCTGAGTGCAGAGCCAGGAGTAACCCCTGAGCATGGCCGGGTGTGACCCAAAAAAGCAAAAAAAAAAAAAAAAAAAAGAAAAAGAGGGAAAGAGGGAAGAAGAAGGAGGAGGAGGAGGAGGAGGAAGAAGAAAAATAAGGAGAAAAGAAAAGGGAAAAAGAGAGAGAGAGAGAGAGAGAGAGAGAGAGAGAGAGAGAGAGAGAGAGACTTTCCGAGATCAGAAAAGCTGCTGAAGCCCTGGCCGCAGGTCCTGTGAGGTGGGGTGGGGGGGCTGGTTGTTGGCAGGTCAGCTGGGTACCAGGCAGGGCCCGAAGCTATTAGGGGTACCAGCTAAGGCCTTGGGGGGAGCACAAGGCCCCTGGAGGCCACAGCAGCACACACAGGAGGATGGAGCATGGGCTGAAATGCAGAGAAAACTGGGGTGTCCCTTAGGGTTTCTGTCCAGAGACACTAGTAGCTAGAGAGCCCCCTCTCACTTTCTCCATAGAGATGGTGGCGCCACCTTTGGTGAACCACTGGGGACCACAGAGGCATTTCCCTTCACTGGCCACCCTAGGCCTCACCAGGTCAGGCTCCCCCTACATCTCCAAATGGGCCCACTGTCACGTTCTAAATGGCACATGCGGCAGGAAAGCCCCCAAGGCGGCTTGGAAATAATTTCCCTGAAGAGAAAGGGCATCAGCCCTGCCACTCTGCAGGCCAGAGCAAAGTGACCCTGAGGAGCAACAATACCCCAGCGCACTAGCAACACATTAACAACACCCCAGCCTGGGCCAGGTGAGTACCAGTCTGCTGACAGAGCTTGGAGACAGGTGAGTGCCAGTCTATAGTATCTAGACAGGCGGACCAGGGCAGGACCGGGCAGCGGAGCAGCAGGGTTCAGGTGAGAGCTGCAGCAGAGGAACAGGGGCGGCGGGATCTCCAGGGTGGGGAGTGGGGAGAGGGTCTCATGTCAAGGGGGTTGCTTAGGGCTCCTGATCTCAGGGTATGACCGACAGCCACTGAGAGGACCCCTTGAGCTCTGGGCACACGGGTAACTTGTCAACTCTGAAAGGCCCTGGCGCCTAGGAACTCAGCCCTGCAGGCTGCATTATCCTGAGGTATACGATGCCACTGAGAAGCAGGTCAAGGTCAGGGTAAAGAGCACAGGTCTGGGATCTGGTTGGCTGCCTGGGTTCAACTCCCAGCGCAGCCATTCCTGGTCCAAGGACCTCAGGCTAGACCCAACACCTCAGTTTACCCATCTGAAAAATGGGTGAGTGCTCGGCACCCGCCTCCTGCTATTCTTGGGGTGGCCCATCAGGCTGACAGGTATGACTCCCTCCATGCCAAGCTCAGCATGCAGCGAGTGTGCTCAGGTGTCAAAGATTCAGATGTCTTTGCTTTCTGCACCAGGCAAGAGAATTCACCTAAGAATGCCAGAGCCAGGGCAGAGCAATAGTGTAGTGGGTAGGACATTTGACTTGTCCATGGCCCTCCTGGGCTCAATCCCTGATGCCCTATAGAGTCCCATAAGCACTGCCAGGAGTGATTCCTGAGTGTAGAGCCAGGACTAAGCCCTGAGCATCACCAGGTGTGACACAAAAAACAAAACATTAGTTAATGAAAAAATATGGCTTGAGTGACAGTAGAGTGGGTAGAGTTTTTGCCTTGCATGTGGCTGACCCAGGTTCAATCCCCAACTTCCCATATGGTCCCCTGAGTAAGTCCAGAGCATGCCCGGTGTGGCCCCCCAAACAAAATGAAACAAAAAAGAATGCCAGAGCCAGGGGGGAAGGCTGGCCCAGCCCAGAAATGAGGCACTAGGTCGGGTTTTAAGCAAAGCGTGTGAGTGGCACAGAGAAGCACAAGGTGGGGGCTTATTCCGACAGGCCAGAGTGTGGCCACGACTGCCTCAGGCTGCTGGGGGCTGCACTGCCCTTTCTAGTCCCTCAGAGACCATCACCCTGAGGTCTCCAAGGAAAACGGGGTGTGCAGGGGGACACCTCCAGGTCACACTTCTCACTCCTGGGGCCTCCTCCCTGTGACAAGCAGCCTGGCTTCCTTGGGACCATCTTTGTTTTCCTGCTGACCCAACTCTCAGAGGCTCATCTGGGCAGGGCCCCACGGCAGTGCCTGCATTTACTTGGACAGCAGCAGCTCTCAGTCTGAGACTGGGCTGCAGTTTTGGGGTAGAGGCAGAGTGACAGGAGTCCTCACCCTGTTGAAAGGGGCTCGTGGCCGCAGTCACCCAGTGGGCAGTCGGCAGAGCTTTCTGGCTGGGATTTGCCCTTTGCCCCAGAAGCAGTTTGGAGCATAACCATAGTCATAGAGATCTGAGATGTCCTCTCTAAACCTGTCCCTCTGAAACTACTTGGGCAGCAGAGGAGGGTGTGGGTGCCCCCCTGGTAGGCCAGCATGGGGAAGCAAGCAATGAGTGTGAGCGGAACACATGCACTAACTCACCACACGTCCAGGCATCCCAATGGCGCCTTTGTCCCCCCTGATGAAGGAGGCAGAAACAATTAGATGCGGTGGGCTGGGCCGCGTGTGAACACCCCACACTAGCTGTGCACCCCACATCCCTCGCAGCTGAGGGACGCCCAGGTATCATGTGGGTGAGCTTGCTCACAGCCTCAAGCAGCCACCATCCTGCTCACGGCCTTGCACATGGTGCCATGGAAAGAGCCCCCAGGATGAGTCTGGTCTTCAGCCTGGACCTCAGTTTCCCTGTGCATAGATATCATCAGAGGTCCCAGTTTCTTCCTTCCTTTCACCTCCGTGGCCACAAAACCCAGTTCTGGTCTAGAGGCTTGACTTGCAGGCCCAGGGCTGGGGGAGTGGCACTGCCAAGTGATAGACGGGAGCATCACTGCTCCAGGGCTGAGCCTGCCGGAGCCGGGAGCTGTGCCCATATCTCCAAGACTCCCTCCTGGGTCCCAGTGAGAAAGTAACAGGCAGAGTCCAGCTCCACGGCCCCTCCTCAGGGCCACCCAGGGCACAGGAAAGACAAAGAGCCAAGAGGTGAAGCCCACTGGTGGCGTGTTGCTGTGGTACAGAGGGAACAGCTTTGCTTCATGGCCTTCTTGCCTTCTTGCTTCAGCTCTTCTTGCTCTGGAAATCTGCTTACTATGTTTTGTCCCTCCCCCTGGGTAGAAAATCTTTTTTTTGCAATCATGTGTGTGGAGACATCATAAAGTTTTAGGTGGTGCCTGGGTTTTGCTAAGCGCCTGGAAGGACTGACACTGGAGATGGCCAAAAAAGTCAAAAATTTCATCCCAGTTGGGGTACGGGGGTGAAGGAGAGATGTGGGGTCACATGTCCCACAGACTGTGACCACTCCTGGGGTGACTCTGTGTTGACTCCTGCTGAGGTGAGATCCCTCCAGGGACAATTATTACCCCGGGTATAAGTGGACACACCAGTGCCAGCAACAGGTTCCAAAAATGCAGCTCTGGTTAACTGGATCTAGGTGATGTGACCAGACTTTCCCAAAGGGAGGCCAGAGGTGGCTCTAACCTGTGTCTCTTGAGCTTCAGTGAACAACTGGGTCTCTTGCAGGGATTTCTGGGGCACTCCCCGCTTCTGTCTGCTAAGCCAACCCCAGGGTCTGGCACATGTGCCACTGAATTTCACAGCAAGTCTCTATATGATGCTCCTTGTACATTCGTCACAGGGGCCAGAGCTGGTCCTTTTCCCATCATCCTCCCTGTGGGAGGAGAGATCACCTCATGCGGAGGCTGCCAAGGGCTGTGACATTCCACTGCCCACTCACTCTGGGACTTTGAATGCAATTTCAGGTTGTGTGTTTTGGTATCTTTGAAATACTAATGTTCTTTGCAGCCGGGGGCAGTAAAACGCTCGGGTGAGGGCAGGCTGGAAACTACACACTCTCTGATCTGGGAATCGCCCCAAATGCTTTTTCAAGGTGGCTGTTGTCAGAAGCAGCTGGGTCTGGTCTGCCCATGTGCCCCCAGTCACCTGATTTTCCCTCCTCTGGCTTTTAAGAGACCCATTTCCCACCCTCTTTTGCTCTGGGGCTCCTACTCACGGGAGAATTTGCCTTGTCTCAGCCAAACATCCTCCCACATGCATTTTATGGAGAAACTCACTGCTGGGCATGCATTTTAGAGGCTGCTGGACTGCTCAAGAGGTGATTGTATGACTAGTGACGGGCTTAGAGAGGTGCAGAGAAGGGTTTGGAAGCCTGGGGAAGGGGCCTTAGGTGGAGGGAGACAGAGTGGCCTGTTAGCCCACCTCACCTCTGTGCCCCTGTCAGCCTCTGACTGACCCAAGGCACTTTGCAAAATGGGTCCTTGGTATCCAGTAACTAAGGCCCCTGTGCTCAGAGTCTCCGTCCAGAGTCTTTGAAAGACTTTCCTCAGAGCTGGTTCTTGAGCACCAATGAATAAATGTTTAGCCATGCGGCCTGTGTCCAGGCTCCTACAGTTTACAGCTGCAGCTCGGACAATCAAACAAGGCATTAGCCTACAAGTTTTTTCCTCATCCATAAAGTGGGAAGAACCAAGCCCATTTCATGGAGCACTTGAACGACTCTCATTAAGGAGCAGGCTGAGCCTGGTGCTGACACACAGGAAGCTAGAGCTTTGGTTCGGTGTCTGCTTCTGATTTGTTCTCTGTGATTCCTTGACCAGCTTTTCCAGAATCCTTGGCCGAGCTCAGGAATGACGGCTGGGGGAGGCGACAAAAATCCTCAGGGTTCCTCTTACCAGGGAGGACAGGCTACAAGGTTGTGGGGGACAGTGCTGGTGGCCTTGGTCAGTTTGCAGGAAGCCGTGGCTGCCTTCGTTCAGCCCAAGATAGGGTCCACAGCCTGGCAGTGGCAGCCATGGAGGGGCACCCAGGAGCTGAAGTGGCCTGTGCAGGCCCTCCTGTCTCCAGAGGAGCTATCTAGCTATCGTCTTAGCAAGTCCGGAGGGTGGGCTCTCACCCAGGGACCCCTGGAAGCAGCAGCTCCAAGCACTTGGGAAAGACTAAAGTGCTAAGGAAGGGAGAAACAAAAGGCACTTACCGGGAGGCCAGGCTTCCCAGCGGGGCCCTGAAAGAGAAGGAAGAAAGAGAAGTTGACAAAAGCCGGTGATTAGAATCTCAGTGGGTCCCGAGGCCTCCCTGCTGCTCAGCTCTGAGGACTCCCCCCCAGGAGCCTCTGCTATTTAGGAACCCTGTGAAGGGAGTCTTGGTCCTGAAGCTCCTTTCTGGCATTTACTGATTCACTCACTTGCTCACTCATTCACTTACTCACCTATTCGTTTATTCACTCACTCATTCATTTACTCATTCATTTACTCCCTCACTCACTCACTCATTCATTTTACTTAACCACTCATTCACCCATTCACTCAACCATTCATTTATTCACTCATTCATTCACTTACCCATTCATTTATTCACTCACTTCATTTACTCATTAATTTCACTCACTCACTGGTTCATTTATTGTCAATAGCATTTGGGGATTCTCTCCAGGCCAGGCCTAGGGAGGTACAGGGTACAGGAAAATGAGTATGCCCCCTCTCTGAGTCTTTCTGTCTCAGCGCCTCTATTCTGGACACCCCTCACGCCTGCTCCTGGTGGCCTGAGAGGGCTGGGAGGGAGAAGGGGACAGGCATCCAGGCCTGTCACCCGGGCCCAGCATGTCCCTACTGCTGTGGTGAAGCAGGTCTGTGGGGTGGCAGCTGTGGAATGTGTCACATCAGAGCTGATGAGAAGGAGCTGGGACAGGGGTGCCCAGGGAGCCTCCCCCTCTGTGGGGAAAGCGAGGGGCAATGGGGCTCCCTCATGTCAGGCCTCCTCTGGCTTTTGAACCATCTCTGCAGGATGGGTCTGTGCTGGGCGGAGGCAGGGCTTGGGCCCAGCCTCTGTAGGGTCCTAGGCAGCTAGAGGAGTCTGAGCCCACCGACCTCATGTCTGTCTCAAATCCCTTCTATGGAAGTCCTGGCACAGACTAAAGACTTCATAGTCTTTAGGGTGACATCTCCCACAAAGAAGAAAAGAGCAAGACGTAGGCCTGAAACCAATTCTTATCATCATGGTAACGTGCAAAGGACACAGCTCAGGACCCCAGCAGACCCTAGGAACACCGTGTGTTTGGGCCATGGACCCCCACTCTTTAGGTAGTTCTGAATCCACACTCTGAGTGTGGCTAAGAAACTGCCCCCGGAGCTGTCTCCCCAGAGCACCACGAAGCACCTGGCAGAGGCAAAGGAGAGCCCTGGGCAGAGTTTCTGAGGCGGGGCTGTGCTGGCATGGCCAGGGCAGGGCTGGGAGAGGCTGAGGGCCTGGCCCTGGGGATGCACCGAGACTGAGTTACAAGCCCTCGTCCCTGCCCATGCACAAATCCTAGCCTTGTCACTCAGTGATCTTTTGAGCAAGTTGTTTGACGCCCTGTGCCTCAGTTTCCTCATCTCATAAAGGGAGAACAATCATATCACATGCAAGTGTGAAGAGTGAGTGGCTGAGGAGAGAACTGGAGGTGAGAGGGCGGGCAGGGGGCTGGCAGGGGCATCTCCCTTCTTCACACCAGCCTTGCTTCTCCCACAGAGGGCAGGGGGCATGTTAGGGTCCCTAGAGTCAGGCTCCCCACAGCAGGAGGAGTCAGTCCAGATATACTCACTCTGGTTTCCTAGCAAATCCCCACCAAAAGCCCAGCTCAGGGGCCTCTGGGGGAGGCTGGGCAGTGCCATTCTGGGCATGACATGCTGCCATGTCCCTCTCTCTGCACGATTTTGCAGAAGATTTTGTTAGCTCCCAAGCAGGGGTTGTGTCCCATGCTTTGAGCTCAATTCAATCAGGCCAGCGACAGGGCCCGAGGGCAGACACAGGAAGCAGAGGAACCAGCCTCTTGCCTCGCCAGACCCCCACCAAGCCAGCCAGAGTCTGGGCACAGACCCAAACCCAAGGCCAGAGGAGAGGAGCTGGCTTGGGATTGGGGCAGCCGCTGCCCTCCTCCTTGTCCCAGGGAAGGGACTCCATCCTCCACACTGGGACAATGGGTGTCCTCCTTGTTTGGGATGGAAACTGCCCCCTCCGCTCCTGGAGACTGACGTGTGAGGGGCCCACGGTGCTTCCCCAGATGCCAGGGGTGCTCTGAGCTCCCCAAGCCCAGCCCCTGTGTTGCACCAGCTCCGAATCCCTCTGCCCTGACGGAGTACCATGTCCTTCCGTGCCCCGCAGTGCAGGGTTTCCTGACTACTACCCACCCCACCAACTCCTTCTCTAGTTTGTGAATCACCCCCAAATATTTCTTGAAATAAGGTGGGATAGAAATACATGAAATAGGGGCAGGAGTGATAGGATACTGGGTAGTGCGTTTGCCTCATGGGGCAATATGGGATGCCGGCATACCTGGGTTGGCTTAAAAAAGACTGCTGCAGGGTGGGTCACTGAGCCCAGGTATGCCAATCCAGAGACTCACACACACGGGGCAGAGCTGCCGCCTGCTCTCCCTGTGCCCATCTGATCACGAGGCACCCGGAAGGGATGGCGGGTTCTACCCCTGGCCTGCTACCCCAGCAGAGCCTCGCAAGAAGCCAGAAGAACCCCCCATACCATGAGGGCCACCATTTTCCACATCCAGACTCCCCACCTTGTCAGAGCTCCACCCAGCAGAAGAGCTGATCACAGCCCGGCTCCTCAGTGACCCACCCTGCAGAAGATAGGATTATTTTTTGTATATATAAGGGGACTGATCACAAGCCCGGCTCATCAGAGACCCTCCCTGCAACAGTCTTTTTCAAACCCAGCCCAGGTATGCTGATCCAGAGACTCAGATACATGGGGCAAAGCTGCTACCAGCTCTCCCTGTGCCCAGCTGATCATGAGGAGCCCGGGAGGGAAGGTGGGTTCTACCCCCTGGCCTGCCACTGCAGCAGAGTCTCACAATAAGCCAGAGGAACCCCACACCATGAGGGCCACCATGTCAGGGTTCCCTGACAGCAGTCAACTTGGGTTTGATCCCTGACACCCCATATGTTCCCCAAGCCCTGCCAGGAGTGATTTCCACATGCAGAGGCAGGAGTAAGACATGAACACCACCAAGTATGGCCCCCAAACAAAACCAAAAAGCCCTACATGCAAACAAATCCATATCCCTACACATAGGCACATAGCTACATGGCTTGATCAGGCAGATGCTACTTCTGTCCCATTCCTCAGATGAGGAAACCGAGGCACAGAGATTGGTAAATAGCTCAAGTTCACCCGGCTAGAGGCAGCAGAGCCTTGGTGCCCAGTGACTACACTGCATCCCGGAAGCTCAGGAGTGCCCGACACATAAGAATCCCATTTGACCACACAACCACAGACTGTCCAACCCCCCTGTGTTTCTCCAGAGGAAGAAACAGCCCATTCCCAGGCTCAACCCCTCTGCCTCACAGAAATCACCCCTAAGACATTCTCCGCAATGACCCTGTCATCCTGAGTGCAGTTTCCATGGGGGGACAGAGCCTCAAGTGAAGGGTGAGGGAAATGCTAGGGGACATCAGGAAGTCACAATCCTCTGTGACTGGCCACGGCCACATGTGCACTGCTGCCACTTAACTGCACCCTCCTAGGGACCCCGGACCCACCTTGGCTCCAGTTTCAACTGGAATGCAGATCTTCCTGGCAGGGCCCCCTGAGAAGCCCCCAGAGGGGAGGGGTCAGGCAGAGGCCCCAGGTACCATCTTGTAATGTTGTATTGCCACTGGGCTCAGACTGCCAAAGGGACAACAGAATGAGGGGGACCTTCCTGGCCTGGCTAGCTACCCATTGCTGTCTCTGCCCTCCTTGCTGCTTCAAGTCAGAGTGGGCCAAGCCCATACCTGTGCACCAGACTGAGTGTGGACTCACTCTGTGCATACTTCCTGTGAATACTTCCCTCTCAATGGGCAGCTTGGAGCTGGGCAGATGACTTCAGCTCATGTGCCCAGAGCTGGGGGAGGCCCCAGGGTGCAGGAGGTGAGGGACTCTTTGGTCCCCAAGAGGGGGTGATTAGTTCATGGGCAGAGTAGATTCTAAAAGGTAGATGGCGGCTCTGAGGTGGACATGAGGGCCTGCTTCCATCCATCGCTGCCGCCTCTCTCAGGCCCTGAGGTGAGGATACTCCTCTGTGGGCCTGGCTCTCAGGGGGTCAAGACTGGACCATCGACTTGGGCTCCTGGGTGGGCCTCGCAGGGCACAGACGGGCATTCGATCCTCGTCTTATCTCAGGGAACAATGAGGAAATGGCTGCTTTCAGGCACCTGAGACCTGATGCCCGGCTCTGTGCTCCTGCTCCTATCCCGCCTCCCCACAGCGGCTCGAGGGCCTTTGTTGGGGTATCAAATGCTGTCCTCAAGGAGACGCTCCCATTCTCTGCACTGGCCATTCTTCTGGCTTCTCTTCTCTAGCCCTGCCTTTGGAGAAGCATCTCCTTGGGCTGTCTCAGGTTCTTTGGGAGGGGCTCCCACCACCCTGGGCTTTACCCTGCTCCCTCCCCCATCACCCTCTCATAAGAAAAACCCCCAGTGCCACCCACCCTGCCAGGGCGACTCAGCCAGAAAGGTCTGCCCACACAGCACGCAGACGCCCTGAGCTCCAGACACGATCTTTTCTTTTTCTTCTTTAACTCCAGAGTAGGGGTGTGGGAAACCCATAGGGTTCACAAGGGGCAAGCCTGTCTTTCAGTCTGAAGCTGGGGACTTGTTCTGCCCAGGGGAGTAAGGCCCAACCCTTGCCTGGCCCCAGGAGGGGATAACAGAGCTGGAGTGAAGTTGGGCTTTCTCGGGGGGGTGGGGGGGGGGGGGGGGGTGGCGCTCTGAGTTGTGGCAGAAGGAGTCAGGGTGCCCTTGGAGGACAGTGGGGGCCAGAGTCAGTGTCCCCACCAGGGCCCGGTTACCACAGGGTGTGGGATCTCCGCAGTGGTGCCCAGTTGCAGCTGGTACTTACAGGCGGTCCTGAAAGAGAGAGAGAAGGGCAGTGAGTTCCTCTGTCAGGAGTTGGGGTGAATCCCTCTATAAGGAGTGGGGGCAACCAGTGAGTTCCTGTCAGGAGTGGAGGGGCTGTCTAGAGAGTTCCTGTCAGGAGTCGGGGCTGTCTACTGAGTCCCTCTGTCAGGGTGGGGGCTGTCCAGTGAGCTTCTGCCTGTCAGGAGTGGTGGGCTGTCCATTGAGTTCCTGTCAGGATGGGGGTGCTGTCTTCCAGGTGCTGCCAGGAGGAAGTTTCCCACTGCTCTAGGAAGTGTGTGCTAGCCTGACTCTCCTTCATCTCACCTCATCCCCTCCCCCTTTACTTTCATGACTGGGTGAGGAATCCAGGGCTGGGCCCTAGGTGCAGGGAACCCCAACTTCCCTGACAGCCCCTTCTACAATTCAGGCTTTGCAGGGTACTGCAGAGAGAAGGAGGGTCCCTGTCTGGGCTTCACAGGGCTCCTCATTCCTGAGGCTATCAGCTTTTTGCTGTCCTGCAGGGGCTGTCCGGCTTCCTGAGGCTGTGAGTCAGCGTTTCTGCCCTCCTGGGGCGGCTGCCCAAGGCGCTTTCTCATTTCTCACCGCCCACCTCTGAGCCTCTTTTCTTTTCTCCTGGTGGTTGCAGCTCTCTCCCTCCTCCAGCAGAATCCTCCACAATAGCGCTATCTCCTTACTGCCTGAATTCAAAGGTTCCCCACAAGGAGCCAAGGAGGCCAAGGGGGGGGGTCAAGGAGGTGGAGCTGGATCAGGAAGGTGGGAACTGAGACCTTCAGGGCTGGGGTGACCTAAACTCCCCAGATCCCATGTCTGCCCCTTTGCTCCTTTCAAACTCAGGCAGACTTCTTAAGCCGCTCCCCACCTTGGTCCTCCTGTCCCTCAAGTTTGCCTCCTTCCCCTCCTTCAACTGCCAGCTTCCATGTCCTGGTTCCCATCCAGGAGGAAACAGCTTCTTTCACGCTGGTCTCTATGAGGACATTGAGGTGAGAGGAATAAGTGTGTGACTGGGAGGAAGGTCCCTGAGGTCTGTCTGCAGGGTGGGAGCCGGAGAAGGAGGGAGAGGAAGGCAAATGGCCATCTGGGACCCATTAGGCTGAGGGACAGGGAGACTGTCACCCATAATCTGAAAAAGTCCCCCACCACCATCCTGGCCATGTGGAGTGTGCTGGGGAATCTGTGCCTCCGGGCTGGCGGGGCGTGTCCTGTGGGCAGCAGGCTGATGACAGCTCAGCCCATGGCAATAGGGTGGGTCAGTCACATGCAGGCAGAAACAGGGCTCCGGGCCCCAGTGTGGGGCTCTAGGAGCTGGCTCTGTGGCCCGATGTCTCCCCAGATGGAGCTGGGAAGCTGGCATGAGGTGGGCCCTCAGCCAGGGCCTAGGTAGACCGTTTGCTGGTTTCCCTAAGTGAACTCAGCAAATTCAATGGAAGAAACCAGGGGGTTGAGCTCACTGCCACCAGCGCCACATGCTCCTCTGTGTTCTGATGTGACCAGCGTGACTCTGGGTGGTTTTTGATTTTGTTTTGTTTTGTAACTAAATTCCAGGCTGTTTTATTGGGTGGGTCAGAGTTTCATGGAAAACATGGTGATTCTGGGTTTTTTTAATGACAGGGCCTGTTCTCTTCTCGCCATCATGCTGGCAGGAGGCACAGACTAAGCTCCTCCCTTGCAGTTCGGCTCTCTTACACCTCTCGCCCTTAAAACAACCCTCCTCCCCTGAACTGCCTTCGGGCCTAGTCTGTCTCCAAACCTCTGGCTCTGGCTCCTTCCTTTAGATCCAGTGTCCACAATTATATCCCCATCCCCACACCATGTCAATTTTTTTTTAAGAGGGTGATTGGTCACACCTAGTACTGCTCAGGTAGCAATCCCAAGGACAGAACTAGGGTTGGCGCCGCAAGGCAAGTGCTTGAACCTCTGGTCTCTGCAGACAATGCAAGAACTCTAAGTTCGGCACTTTCCCTTGATCTTCCACTCTCACTTTGTTGAGTCTTTTCTTTGCTCAGTTTGGCTCTGTCAGGCTCTTCTAATGGGGCTCTCTCACCCAGCACCCCCACATATTTCAGGAACAGGAAAACCCCAATTTGTTAGATGATCCTGTAACTTAGGAAAGGGAAGAGAGGTGGGTGGGGTTATTTAAAAAGATGTCTTTCTGTCACAAACATTTCTCTCCCACATGAATTGTTGACCTTAGATAACCTTAGATAATACTGATTTTACAATTAGGTCCTTCCCAGGATCTTTCACATTTATACACTGTATACAGTTCTAGACAGGTTCTAACTGATACCCATCATCCCAGTAAGCCTAGCAAGAAGCCAGAGCAAACCACACATCATGCGGTCAGACATTCTCAACATCTCAGAGCTCCATCCAAGAGAAAACCTGATCTTTCCCCTATAAGTTTCATCAGAAAATGCTCAAGATGAGAGCCTTCTACTAATAGTATACCACCGACAGGGCAGAGCCTGGCAAGCTACCCGTGTTGTATTTGTTATGCCAAAAACTAGTAACAATTATGGACCTCAATTCCATGACCTGAAGAATGGTTTGAGGCTCTTCCTGATCCTGGAGCAAGCAGATGCCCTTGGGCTACACTTGCTCGTGACAGGACCTATGGAGATGTTGCTGGTGCCCACTCAAGCAAATCGATGAACAATGGGAAGACAGTGATACAGTGACAGTGATGCCATTTTAAAACTGGAGCCAGGAACTGTCACAGAAAAATTGCTTTACCTATCACCTTGAAGAGCCAAGACCTTTGCACAGAACCAAAGGACTTTACTCTGAGCTAAAGACAATTGCTGTAAAAAACCAGCAAACAAACGATTGTTTGAAAAGGCTTCCTAAATGTAGAACTGATAACTGGGGGCCCAAGCATAGACCCAATCAAGTTCCCCTTAAATCCTCACTATAAGGAATTAGTAACCAATTATGTACAGTTAAGAATAGTTTAAGCTCGTTAACAGGAATCAGCCCTTTTATTTAACTGCTTATCTCACTTTCTTTTTCCCTTCCCATGAGTTGTCCACTTTGTTCCTGGGGGTAGGGCAGGGTTTTAGGTTTTCTCCCAGAATCTGGGTACCCTGACGTATGAGTCTTTGAGCCCAAATAAACATCCTCTGCCTTTTTTTCAAATTGCCTCCTGAAGTTTTCAGGTCCTTGACCTGTCAGTGATGATCCCCAAGGGTCCCCCTGGAAGATTTAATTGCCACCCACCCCGGCCAGCTTTCACTGGGCCAGAGGCTCTGTGATACCCAGCTGATGTCCCTCTAGCGTGCTGGCTTTCCTCACAGGCCACTTTGCCATGTTTAGTTACATGGATGCTGACCAACGGGCCACCCTGGTCAGACACAGAGGGATAGAGTGATCCAGAAGCATCCCAAAGTCCCTGTTATCCAGATGGAACCAGATGAGGTCCAGAGAGGCTATATCAGGGTCATGGTGTGGGTAGGTGATGGGGCAGGATCAGACCAGGCCTCCTGGCCTTCCTTCCAAGGGTCTTCTTAATAAGTTGCACTGCCTTTTTGTGGCCTGGGAGTCCATCTGCACAAGGAGTAATTCCCCCACCAGCTACGGGGATGACATCCCGACTCTTTTCTGACTCTTTCTCTGGGCCTACTGCAGAGGAAGGGAGGAAGCCTGTCCGGGTCCCCATGGGCAGTCCGTGGCTTCTCAGGGCTCCCTGGGAGGGAACACCCTGAGTGTTGAGGGGTCTGCACAAGCCCCTCCTGCTTCCACCTGACCTTGGCACTCACCTTGGGGGAAGCCTTGTCCAGGGTTTGGCTGAGTGCAGCTGGGCAGCCCTGCTCCTCCTAAAGGGACATTTAGAAAAGGACTCCAGGAAAGATCCTGAGAGGGGTCTGGGTCATGCCTTTCATTCATTCATTAAACAGGAGCAAAGGTTGTCTGCATAGTGCCGTGCTGAGCCATGACCACACAAAACATGAATCAGGCTCAGTCATTAGCCGTGCAGAAGGAAAACTTCATTTTGCAAACACCCAACTAGCTACCAGGCTCCATGCTAACTAAGCTCTAGGGATAGCGAGATGAATAACTCATTTCCTTCCCTTGAAAAGTCAACAATTTCCTGTGTCAGAAAGCTGGAGCGATTCCAGAGAATAAAAGCAAACTAAGGGATTTGAGGGCGCAAGATTGTCTCCGGGAGGGGGGCAGTGGTCATGGATTCATTCACCCGATCGACATGTATTGAGTGGCTAGAGCAGACTCTCAAAACACCATTGACTCATTCTGCATGATTTCCTTAAAACTGGTGAGGGGGGAAAAACAATCCTGGCCAACTGGAGCAAAATGACCTTACTCCAGGATCTGTTCTCATTATTCCTCATTTCACTTCAAATCGCTGCTTCCAGGAATCTATCAATGATGCTGAATGAGGACTGAACTGCATTGTGGACAGAGTAAAGCTAGGGATGGTCACTCACAGCGCTGTACCACACCGTATTGGATGTGACCAGCCGTATTTCAGAGGAGCTAAGCAGCTGGCCTCAGGTGATCTCCTGGGTCTTAAGTGGCAGCATCTTGGTGTTTGCTTGATTCTTAGGTTTGGTTTCCACAAGGCAGAGTCTGGATGTGTGCCCTGGCACAGTTTGTGCTCTCTAGATGGGAGCCCGAAAATGAGAGGGGCAGCAGGGAGACAGCCTGGTCCTCGACAGTAAGGCCAGGCACCCCGCTGCACCCTAGGCCGGTCCTGGTCAGGCCCAGTCACAGCTCTGGGGCTACCTGGCTTCACTGTTACAGGAGTTCCTGTCTGAAATGCTGGAGCACTGGGCACCCAGCAGCTGGGGTCCCAGATCCAGCCCACACTCTCTGTCCTCGCCAGGCTGCCTGCAGCTGCCTAATGCTACTCAGCTCTGCCACGTGCCATTCTGCGCAGCTCAGACGGCCTGCACCAGGCCCTCCTCAGACTTGGCAAGACCAACCGTACATTCATGCCCTGCCTGCTGGACAGGGGGATATCTGGCTGCTTAGGTGGCGGAAAGATCTTTGTTTCCATTGGCTTCTGGCCTCTAGTGCATAGAGCCAGAGCTGTTGTGGGATATCCCACAATGTATTGCTTCTGATAGCAGGCCTGGGTCTGGGCCCCAAGGGCTCACAAGGAGAAAGCCCACCCTGGGCTAGGGTATAAGCCTGTTTCCCCAAGCAGCCACCACGCAGCCCTGGCCAGGTGCCTTAGTCCAGATCCCTCAAGCTACCATGGAATTGGCCAGTTTTGGGGTTCTTGCTCTTTTAGATAATTTAGCTTGTTCCACTCCACTCGAGACCTTGTTGGGATAAATAATGTTTCACTGATAGAACATTCAGCTGTCCTGCCACTCTGCTAACATTTTATGACCCCTGAGAACACTCAGCCAATCCCATGGTCTGGCAAAGTCGTCGTCACCACAATTTGATACTCATTATCATTCTGAAGAGAAAATGCAGAAGTCCAGAAAAAATGCTGAAGGCCCAGAGCCGCTTCTCTGGGCCCAGGCTGCCTAATGCCACCCTGGCAGGAGTAACAGCCGCTGAGGAGCCCCCGGGGTTCCAGCAGGAGGCACACCCAGGAGGGAGACATACAGAGGGAGCAGAAATTGGACAAGAACCTCTGCCTGATGGAGCGGGGCTGGGGCTGAGGGAAACAGGAGCAGCTCGAAACCATCAAGACAAATTGGTCAGTGACAGGCCTGATGTGTCGGGAAAGGAAGCGGCAGGACTTTGAGGCGGATTCTGTGCTTTGAGGTTGACATCAAAGAGAACAACCAGCCCTTCTCTCTTACAGCCTGGGGCAGGGACGCTGCCTTCATGGGGGAGGACCAAGGCTGATTTCTGGGCAGACTGTCTGGATTTGGTGGCCCCCCACCCCCACCCCTGGAGCCTGTATAAGAAATCCAGCTCCGTGACTGATGGGGCCCCTCACTCCCTGAGCCTTACCACAACCCACCACCCTGGTCCCAGCGAGGAAGCACGGGGAGCATGCCTGCAGTTCAGGGCTGGTCAGCCAGCGGTCCTAAATCCTGGTTGAATGCTTGTTCCTGAGTCGCCTGACCCTGGGGAGCTTCAGGGCTGGCAGGAGGCTTTATGTTTCTTAGAAAACATCTCTAACTTTACTCCACTCAGCCTGCGCTGGAGCCAGCTGGTCTCGAGCCTTGTGCGAGCAGAGTGTTCCCCCACTCTGTGTTCAGTGGCTGCTGGAGATGGGCCATGGGGGAGCCTTCACACCAAAGAAACTGGCAAAAGCTACAAAGCGGTCCCGCCCCCACTCAAAGAGACAATTGTTAACTGTTTCTCAACACGTGGTGGCTTAGATCTGTCCCCTGTTGGTGTCCCTCAGCCACAAGACAGCTCCTGTCTTTCTGGCTCGGGTTGACAAGAGTTCCCAGTCCCCAGGGGAATAATGGTAGTTAAAAATCACACCAACCATTCTCTCTCCTCCCGCATGCCTGGCAGACATCGCTAATCAATCACAGCTTCCTCCTGCAGTGAACCTGATGAGGCTTCCCAACTCTTCCCAGTACAGCCCTGTGGGAGGGAACCAACTACTCCTCATCTTGGAACTAGAGGCAGCTGGGGCAAGGCCCAGGGAAGCCGGCAGGCAAACACGAGGAGATGATGCAGCCTTCTCAGACAGACTTTTGTGGAAGGGGGTGCCAGGGCAGGGATGGAGGTGGGGCAGCTGGGTGCCCTGGGTTTGCACACACATGCCCTCTGGGACAGGCATCCCCGGCGTCCTGTCCTGTTCCCACTCACAGGACCACGCCCGGCAGAGGGGCTGTGGTGAGCTGGGGGCCAATGAGGACTCTTCTCCCTCAGGTCATGCCCAGACACCCCAGAGGTTCCAAGTCAGTGTTAAAAGCCTTTTCCTGCCTGTGGCCCCCGTCTGACCTTGTGCTCACCTTCTTGTGCCCACCCTGACCACCAGCTGGCCCCCTATTCTCGTCCTTTGGCTCATCTAGGTGATTCTCACCTGTGGCTCCCTTGGAATTTCCCTGGAGCACCTAGCTGGAAACGCTGCTCCAGGAAGCTTCAGACTCCCCTGGACGGTGGGACATGTGGAGCAGCCCCCCACCCTGTGACTGGCTTTCATAGACTTCTAAAGTGGCCTTCTGAGGTCCAGCGCCAGGGGCTGCTGACCACAAGGCCAAGGCCTTCCGTCACTCGAGTTTGTCCCTTTCTGCGTCCCCGCTCTGAGTTGACACAGGACAGGACAGGGGGCTGTTGGAAACAGGAGTGGGAAGGGCGGAGGGGGTGTGGGGCTGAGCAGGGAAGGGGAGATGGTAGCTGCCAGGGGAAGCTTCTCCTTGGCCTCCCGCAGAGGCAAGGCATGAGGGCAGAGTTGAGTGCAGCATGCAGAGGAAGAACCTCATGTCCTGCGCCTCTGCCGGCCAGGCCCGGCCTGCCTTGCTCCCTCCCAAGGGCTGGCTCCCTCACCCTCCCGTGTCTGCTGGGCCCTCTCTGTATGCCAGGGTACCAGCCTGTACCTTGGGGGCTGCGTCTCTAACCCAGGGCTGTGACACACCCTGCCATGCCATGGCAAGGCCGAGTTTCTGGCCAGCTCCTCCGCATATGGGGGGTCCTCTGTTGCTCCCCTCACTGTCCCACGGACCTCCTAAAGTGAGCCCTGGAACCTTCGAGTCTACAGCCCCAGAGGGGGCCTCCAAGGCCCCCAATCCTGAGAGCTGTTCCCCTCTTATCATGAGGGGCCCCCATCAGCGAGCTCTAGGCCGGACTGGGCCAGCCCCATTCTCACACTGCCCTGTGCCGGCTCGGATCCTGAGGGGCTTTTCCCCCATGGATCCACACAACCAACAACTGAAAACAGCAGTGGGAACACCACCTTAGGGATGCTCTGCCTGAGCCTCCAGAGGGGCTCGGAGATGCCCTCCCCAGCCCCGCCACCTGCCCCAGTATCTGCACAGGCATCCTGCAGGCAGGTTGGCCTCCCTGACATTCCCCGAGCCCAGACCTCGCTCCTCACTCCAGACACTGCACCACCACCATAAGGTTCCTGTGGAAGGATTTTGGGGGTTGTACCAGCCTTACAGGGGGAGAGGGGGTGTCTGCAGTCACATTCGGAGGGGGCCGACAGGGCTGAGCTAGGCTGCAGGATTCTGAGGGCGGAGCTTTACAAACTGCCTGAACGTGCCTTAGGCCCTCGCTGTGGCCCCATTCTTTTTTTTTTTTTTTGCTTTTTGGGTCACACCCAGCGATGCTCAGGGGTTACTCCTGGCTCTGCACTCAGGAATCACTCCTGGCGTTGCTCAGGGGACCATATGGGATGCCGGGGATCGAACCGGGCCGGCTGGGCGGCGCGTGCAAGGCAAACACCCTACCCACTGGGCTATCGCTCCGCCCGGCCCCATTCCTTTGAAGTCACATAAAACCCACTTGACTGTGAGTCTACTTTTGCTTATCTAAAGGGCTCCTTCAGAGTTAGCTAAGTTTTGATTGTGGGGGAGCCGAGCAGAGCAATAAGACAGCAGGTAAGGCGCTTGCCTCGCACACAGCCAACCCCGGCTCAATCGTCAGAACCACAGACAACCCCCTGAGTACTGCCAGTAGATCACACGGTCAGGTGTGGCCCCCAAATAAAATGAAGGAAGAAAGGAACTTGAATCTGGTTCATATCCCCACCTTTGTTGGATGACAGGTTTAGCTAGTCTGGGAGCTTCGCTTTTTACCCACTCACAGCTTAATCTACTTACATGTTCTTAAGCCAAGGTTCATTCTAATGAGTCTCCTTCTATGTAAACACTGCTAGAGGGTGTGGCAGTTACAGAAGTCACCTTGACTCTGAATAACTTCTGACTTATTATACATCTACTAAGACTTCTATGTTTTCTAGATTGGGCACAGCTCCTCTTTATACCCACTGCACCCAGCATGGGACAGTTAGAATTTACCAGGAGACTGCTACCCTGGCTACATTGAGACTATCTTTAAGACTATAGGAAGCAGGGGCCGGGTGATAGCCCAGCGGTAGGGCATTTGCCTTGCACGCGCCGGCCTGTGCCGGCCCGGGTTCGATCCCGGCATCCCATATGGTCCCCGAGCACCGCCAGGGTAATTCCTGAGTGCAGAGCCAGGAGAAACCCTGAGCATCGCCGGGTGTGACCCAAAAGAAAAAAAAAAAAAAGACTATAGGAAGGATCATACTAGTTTGCCCTCACGCAGGTGAGTGTGACTTTTTCAGTATACGGAGAACAAGATACTCAGAATCATCCTGGTGCAGATAATAAATAAGAAGAACCTGTGGGTACCATCTAGATTACATGAAGCCGATGAAATGAAGATGTATTACTATATACCAGCCCCCCCCCCTCCAGTGTGTTACATAAGAGATAATCTCAGAGGAAGGGATTAGTCCTTGGCATGCTCCTTTTTTTATACCTATAATAGGGTGTGGCACCACCCTTCTACAAGCTGTTTAGGGGTCTTTGTTGACAGGACACTCCCTGTCACAGATAGGATTACTTTGGTGTATATAAGGGGACTGACTTGAGGCCCCTTCTCCTTTTTCTCCTTCTTGGGGTAGGACTCCTCTCGGGTGAGAGCCTCTCTCTTTGGTGGGAAACTTGGGCTCTCGTGTATGGTTTAAGTTCTAACCAGCGCTGGAGTTCTTTCATTATATTGGATTGCGGTGGTAAGAGCTTTTGTACTATTAAAAGCCTTTTTTGAAACTGCGCCGGACTTGTGAGTTCTCCTGCCATTCCCCCGCGGCCTCAGAGGTAGAAGAGAGCTTCTGTCCTGATACTGTTGGGGACCCCAGCGGCTCCCGACACACCTTATTCTTCTTTTCTTTTTTCTGTTCCCTATCTCTTCTTTATTGGTTTTGGGCCATGCCTAGCGATGCTTGGGGCTTCCTCCTAGTTCTGTGCTTAGCGATCATTCCAGACCGTCTCAGGAATGCAGACATCAAACCAGAGTCAGCTATGTGCAGGACTGGGGCGCTTTCAGGTTCCCAAGTCCTGATTCTGTTACTAACAGTGTGAGAAGTTCAGGCAAGTAGCTGATTGAATAACCCTAAAGACCCCTTTCCTTTCCTGAAAAAAAAAGTGGGGAACAATTGGTATGGAATCTAGTTGGATTCTGAGAAATGAGTAGAAGAATCCAGGCCCAGTGGCCCAAGTCAGGGTTAGAGTGAGTTCTGGACAGGGGACAGTGTTGGTGTGGGAGACAGCGAGAGCCTTGCCCAAGGGCCCAGAGGACCATCCCTGTGTCAGCCCCAGGAATGCAGCTCGCTCCCCACAGGCACATGCACACTTCTGAGTGGTTGCCTGCCCTGGCCATGTTTGATCCTCACTGGCCGGACTCATGAGACGCTCACCTTGGTCAGGAAATAGACCCAGAGAGCTGGCAACTCCTGCATGCCGCCAACACGAGGGGGACAGGCAAAGCCAGGGCATACTGAGATAAGCACGGCCGGAAGGACAGGGCTGGGGACCCTCTGCGTCAAGCTGCAGACACTGAAGTCATCGTCTTTGAAAGGGTGAGACAAATGACGCATTTTCTTGCTTCCCTGGGCCCCTGACACTTCCAGGTTGGGTTCAGAATGAGGAATCTGAGTGAGGACATCTCGGGAAGAGGTCCTGGGCTAGAGATTGTGGGTCCTGTTTTGCAGATTCAGGCCAAGGCAGGCATTGTTCTCAGCCACACTTCCTGTATCATCCTCCAGTAAGGGGCGGGGGTGGGGGCTGTCAGGATTTAGGAACACAGAGGGCAGGTAGTGGGACTGGGGGATGCCAAGAGGGTCTTTCTCCATCATCTGCTACATGTCAAGGTAGATATCTGTTAGGGCTGGGGTGCCTGCCAGACCCTGCTGGCACCCTTAATTCTGTTTTGATAAGCATCTCGACTCTCCCTTGAACTTATCCCTCGTGATGGAATTTCCTAGATGAGGTGAGATCTTTCCACAGGGCCCAGGAGATTGATTTCCTGCCCCATCCCTACCCACACCGAGGCCATCCCAGGAACTCAGCAGTTGAGCAAGTGGCGCTCCCCACTTCCTCTGAAAGGCACAAACCATTCCCCAGCATGCTGCCACCTCCTTCAGGCAGTTGGAGTTGATTTATCCCATCCTCACTGAACCAGGCATCATTCTCCCCAAGCCCTCCGAACGTTCCCAGAGTTATTATTCCCATTTCCACATGTGGATGCCAAGTCCCTATTTTCCTACTTTGCCTTTCCTGTTTAAGACTAAGGTCTTCACACCCAGAAGAATTAAAGGGGGAATGGCACAGGCTCCAGAGCCCACGACATCTAGGGAAGTAACAGAAGAGATGCAGGCAAGGCGTGCGGGAGGGAGAGTATGAAAAAAATCACAGGGTTTGCTTATGCTCCTGTCCAGCTGTTTCCATCAAGCCTGTCCACTGGGGATGTGGGTAGTGACCAGATCTTAAAAATATTCAAACCCCACAGTTGATATTTTTATGCCAGACCTTCTGATTTCCTCCCACGGATACTAATTTGAGAAACTTTTAAATGACTCCACGAGACAAAAGAAGCTGCCCTTGATCTTCCAGCTGCCAACTCCAAGCACATAGCACTCTCTGCTGTGTTCCAGCGCCCTCGCTGAGCCGTGCCCCCAGTGATGCTCAGTAAACCCTTGTTGTACATGACCTCACGAGGCTGCATGACAGGGAGTGTCCCTGTGCCAAGGAAGAAACTATGTCATCTCTGGGCTGCCTATTACTCCACTGAACCAGTGGTTGGGAATTAGCTTCAAGCCAGGGTACAGCTGCTTGGTTCTGAGCCTTTGAGAGAAGTCGTATCCCATCCTGGCCCCTCTTTTTACTGGGCATGAAACCCCAGAGCTGGAGGCTGGCACAAAACAAGAATCCACCCTCAAGATAGCAGGTGAGTTAGACCTTCACTCAGGCCTACAGGTAATGGTGTTAGATAAGGATTTAGATTAGTTAATAATTGGTGAGGGATGTAACTGTTCCTGAGTATCTATTTTTAAATAAAATACAAATTTTACAGGGGCTTCTCTAGTTGTTTAAGGGGTCCCTCTCATACCTGACCATTCAATTCATGGTAGTGCCGAGAGAGTAGGGGCCAAGCTGTACTGGGTATCAAACCTGGGGCCTTGAGCATGCAAGGCACATGCTCCATTCCTTAAAGCTATCTCCCTGACTTTTAAATCTCACTTTTAATTGCACATCATCAAATATGTATACTGTGCTAATAATTACTAAAGGTTACACTTGGTCATAATGTAGAACATTTTCACATAGAACAGTGTGGTGAAGGGAAAACTGTGCTTGTCTCTGTCTCTCAATTAGCCACTTCTCAAGCATATGGGCTATTTGTCTGCAGAACCCTGGCTGAGATGGAGCTATGGGCCAGGAAGCCAGGGGGATAGCAGCCTTTGAACCACCCTTCATTCCCCATCTGCCTGAATACAGAAAGAAAGGTACTACCAAAGCCTAAAAAAGAGGAAGAAGAATCTCTCAAGCCAAAAGAATCTTGTGGTGGTCAGAAAATAAAACAGCTACCAAGTGCCTGGGAGTAGTCTGGAAATTTACTTGCCACTATTTCCAATATTCCTGATACCTCTTATCTGCAATTCTCTTAATTTATAGCACAGCTTAGTCATGTAGATGGCTCAAGGCCAAAAGAAATAGTAACAATGGCATTGGGATGCTACCAACTGCCTGGTAGGCTAGACACTTTCTTGTTACTATTTCCAATCTTTCTGATGCATCTTATCTGCCATTACCCTAACTTACAGAGCAGTATGGTCACAGAGATGGTCCAAGGCAAAAGAACTAACAAGCAATGGCACTGGGCTTATCTTCCGGGTCCACCAGATTACAAATCCCTTCTCTCTCCATGCACACCCTGGGGAGAGCTGACTCCATCTGGCCCTCCCCACACAGCTCCGGAGGAGCCCAGTTCCCAAGATTCTCCAGGGAAGCCCCACCAGCTGGCTTGAGCTAAAGACTCAGATGTCAGAATCCTCTGTTAGTCCCAGACCATGCTGGGATAGCTAGTCCTGGTGACGCACACTGCTACTTTCCCATCCAGGGCCCAGAGCAGGCATAAGCAATCTACTTCCGTGCTGTTTCTAGTACTTTGAGCCATCTCAGAGCCAATCATTCATAGCTGGCCCCTGTTGGGAAACAGATCTCGCACCAGGAGGGAGTCTCAGCCTAGCGAAAAATGAATGTGTTTTCATAGTGGAGAATGTTGAAACTCTGCCCCAAAGTCTGGGGGCAAGTGGAACGGTCTAGAAAGCACGGTCTTGGAAGGGAGAAAGGCCTTAAACAAGATCACAAAGAGGGAGATGGAAATGGCCCAGAGAGTTGGAGACAAGTCAGATGGGCGCATGCGCACGTGTTGCTTCGGTAAACAAGGAGTGCAGGAACTGGGTATACATCTGAGTCCAGAACAGTGAAAACACTTTGCATCTTACATTTGACTTTGCTTTCCAAAACCAAAAAAAACAAAGGTTTGTTTTTTTTCCTGACATGTATTTATTCTTCAAACAGCTCTTTAAGAACATTAAAGAACATTTTGTAAAAAAAGCACCTCTAATCCCCCAGCCCTGTCTCACACGACTGTTTCCAGTTTCTCCCCTCTCTCTGATTCTTGTCCACTTGCATCCCTGTGTCCAGCAGAGTAGAAACCAGTCCTGTGTTTGCGGAGCTGAGACTGGCCAGCACGTCATAGGGCCTGTACGAGGGCACGGTTCACTTAACACGCCCCCATGTGACAGTTAACTTTGGCTGCCTGTATCCTGGTAGGCCTGGCTCTTGCTGGCAGCATGGACTTTCCTATTGTTTCTCTTTCTGCAGCAATGCTGAGCTCTGTGAACTTCAGCACTGTCAGTAAATTATGTTCTCAAGCTAGGGAAGTGGGACCGTGGAAGCAACAGGACACCCTGGGCTAAAGGTGGCCAGGACTTTTTGCACGTTTGGATGTACGTGTATAAACCCTTGAGAACATCTGGCACCCTGCCCACCTGGGAGTTTGGAGGTTAAGCGCTGACTCTCAGGCCCCCAGAGAAAAGCAAGGCCTCTTCTAGGCACAAACCCTGACTTTCTGTCTCCTCAGCCAAAGCTCCTTGAAGTCCAGAGAACAGGGATGGGGGTGGGAAGGCTCCGGAAAACAGGATGGAGGGAGGCAAAGTCTCCAGGGCCAGTGTCCCTCCTCAAGGAATGTTCCTTCCCGACAGGAGGCCCAGGCTGACTTTAATTAAGGGAAGATGCTGCCTGGTGGAGGGGGTGGGGTATCCCCGGGAGACCAGGGCTGTCTTATCAGGTGCCGATTCCCAAGAGGGCCTCAGAAAGCAGAGAAGCCCCTCCCCACTGTATGTAGCTCCGCTGGACCCCTCCTCACCCCCTCCTCTGCAGCTGGACAGCCCCAGGCGAGGGCTTGGGTGGCAGGGTGAGAACACTGTGGAGGAAAAGGCTGGGTGGTCTGCAAAGCTCTGGCCTCTTTCTGCCGCAGGCACCAGGAAAGCACAATAAACACAGACGTGGAGCAGCCTCAGCACCGGCCCCTCTCCAGCCTCCCAGACTCTACCTTGGCGGACGGCATCGCTTCCCTGCCCAGGAGAAAGTCAGGCCTACCCCGCTCCTCAGCCAGAGCCTCAAAGCTTCCAGCCTGGGGATCCACAGAGCCCACACCCAGGGCTGGAGGCCTCCTGGACATGCCTGGCCCAGCCTTCCACCTTGCTGCAGTGCTACTCTGTCTCTGACGGTCCTTAGTTGCTCCTTGGGCTGAGATGTGCAAGAGGCAGATATCCTGCTATAAGACCTCGGGCGAGTCAGTCTCTGTCTTCAATGTCCTCCTGTATCCTGGGGGAGGAGGTGGAGGGGGCAAGGAATGGAGGAATGTGCCTCAGGGGGACATTGGGAGACACCAGTGGGATCAGGTAGGTGAAGGGCTCCCATGGGGCCCCGACTGCCACAGTGCATGTGCCGTGCCAACAGGAGTGCGTTCACGGTTATTACTCTTCCAAAGGCTACTTATAGTATCAGAAATAAAGGGGAGTCCAGTGGAAGGGGGTGGAATTTGGAGCCATGGGAAAGGCTTTTGCTTGGTGAATCAAGGAAGGCCTTTCTGAGGATGTGTGGTTGGAGTTGGTACTCAAGTAAGGAGGAGCAGAGAGAGAGAGAGAGAGAGAGAGAGAGAGAGAGAGAGAGAGAGAGAGAGAGAGAGAGAAAACCCCAAGGGCCGACCGCTGTACCCAGGCTGCTGGGAGCATGCAGGATGCAGCTGGTGGTGGAGAAGCAGAGGATAGGATGTCAGGACTGGTGTTCTGAAGGCCCAAGTATGCTTAAACTTCAATGAAATAAAATCAGGTCCACCGGTCCCATTTCAAATATTCAAGAGTCACTCATGCCGGCGGCAGCTGCCTTGGATAGCACTTGAGGGAGTGCTGGGTTAGTAGCTTTGCCCCTGAACTCCGAGAGGAAAGGAAACGATTGACATGAGACTGGGGAGGAAGGGCAGGCAGGGGCCAGAACGCCAAGATCAGAGCAAGAAACTTGGCTTTGGTCCTAAGTGCACAGGGAACCTTGAAAGAGTCCAGACCGTGGGGAGATGATTTGGCTGAGAGGTGATTCTCTGCCCGAAGAATCCTCAAAAGTCAGACTGAAAGGGAAGAGATGCGTCCCCAAGCCTGATGGAGCCACGTGCTCTGAACCATCTACAGGAGCTTCCAGAGACCAAGCGCCTCCCCCAAGGCAGTGCTCCTGGACCTCAGGTTGCTGGCACTGGCCCTGGCACTTGCAAAGAGGCCCCACGGTGGGTGCTGAGCCATGAGACCCCAGTTCCCCCTTTCCTGGGGACTAACGGCTATCCTGAAGGTGTGGAAAGGGCCACTGGCCTCCAGCCCTTTCAGGAATTGCCTTGACAGAGAGATCTGCCTTGTTCCAGGCCCCGCCCCCAACAGCGTCCTGGCCCCCAGCCCAGCTAGGTCAACTCTGCAGGACCATGCCAGCTCCAGGCCTTCCCGGAAACTATCACAGCCCAGCTTCTCCCTTGCCCACCCCCCACTTCCCTTCCCTTTTGTGCCTCTCAGCTTCCCAGGGCCCCCAGTGGCCCTCCTTGTCTCAGAACAGCCTGTCCTTGTGGTGTTGGGGACAGCATGACCTCAAGGACCATCCAGCTCAGGGGGCAGCTCGCTCTGAAAGAGGTGGACACAGGAAGGCTGTTGTAGCTTGGTGTGCTGCCCTTGGCCCCTGGGTGCCCTTTGGCAGGCTATTTTTTGGGTGGGCCTGTTGTTACCTTTATCCTCCTGGAAACAGCTCATGCTTAGAGAGCACAGAAGAGGCTGAGCCCCAACCCCACTGGGCCCTGTGCCACGGCAAGGAACAGCAGGCACAGGCTAGCTCCTTCTGGACTGTAAAGCCTCATGGGGAGCTCCCACCCCTGCCTAGCAGGGACCCTCCCCCTGCTTCCATCTCTGCTACAGCCACTGACCCATGACCAGAGTCTGCTGCTCCGTTGTGCTAACAGCTCCTAATGGAGGCAAGCACATCATTCAGTGGAGTCCAGCATGGTCAATCCCAGCTCCTTTTCTGACCTCTGACCTCACTTGAGGACCTTCATGTCTCAGGGAAGCTGGTACCCACACTGCCCAGGGGAAGCTCAGTAGCCCCGGGCTGGCAAGGGACCAGGAGAATCTGGGCTTCATCAGTGGAAAAATGTCCATCAAAGCATCCCTCCAGGATCACAGCAGGGCTTCCCGGGGACAGGCTCAGGTCCCAGGGAAGACAAAGGGAGATACCTTCTCTATCGCCAGCCCCTGAAACGTGATGCAGACCATAAATGACTGCTGTAGGCCAGGGAGGTTCCAAAGCACTGGGGCCTGGGCAGAGCTGGGGTCAAGGTCCAAAGAAGATGTAAGCAAAGCACTATTTCCCCTTATTAAGAAGAAATGGGGTGGGGGTAGCCTTGCAAATGTGAGGTCCCAGGTTCCAAGCCCAGCGCCATGTGAGGTCTGAGTTCTTTTGAGTCTGTCCCTCCTCTAAGCACCCAAACAATTTGTTAACAATTAAATCAACAAGTAAACGAAGTGCCAAACCCACTACTTGAGGGGTTGTCCCCCACAACCCAAAAAGACAGGGCAGGGAGATGTGACGGGGTGGGGCTCTGTGAAGGGCAGAGCAGGAGGAGAGTGGCCATGAAGGTGCCACAGACAGAGTAGGGGATCAAGGTGGCCCCACGAGGAACTCCCCTGCGGACCGCCGAGGAGCAAATGCAGGTGAGTGTCCAAGGGCTGTGGGAGGGAGCTGGGCCTGCCTGAGGGGCAGTGTTGGGCGGACAGTGTGACCCCTGCTTGCCCTTCCCCGTCCCTTAGTGCTGTTTGCTCCCCCATGGGGAATGCCTCACTCCATCTTCCTAAGAGGAGGTGGCCCTTCTGGGTCAAAGAATCGTACCCCATCTGTCCTCTCTTGCCTGAAAGAGGCTCAAATAGCTAGTGGGCACCTCTGCATGCAGGAGGCTCTTACTCGATCCCCAAGCACTGCTGGGCACAACCCCCGAGCACTGCCTATGAGTACCCCTGGGCGTGGGTCCAAACCCAACGTGAACAGGAAGCAAGCAAGCTCCCAGTCAGGGGGCCCTAATCAGACGCCCCCAAGAGGCAGGCAGGTCAGTATGCCGCTCCCAGGGGCTTTGTTACACCCCAGCCCTCCCTTCAGACACAGAACCGGCAGCCTCCATCAGGATCTGGACATGGAGGAGCTTTTGGGGTCGGGCAGACCCAGGTTCACACATCAGCGATGCCCAGTGGCTGCAGAGCACATGGTGAGCTCTTCAGTATCTTTGAAGGTCTCTGAGCCTCCATCTACTTTTGAATCTGATGGTCCCGCCGGTGCCGAGCTGCCAGGGTGGCATGGGTTGGCTTGCAGGGACAAGAAAAGACCCATAACTCACAAGCGGTCAGCACGGGTGATCGCCTCGCTGCTCTTACCCAGTCGCCATGTGGGCTTAGGTTATTAGCCACTCACTGGCTGATTCTAATTCATCACAGGCCCACGGCTCGCTCACACTGTCAGCAAGCCCAGCTGTGGGCTTGGTGGCACTCACACGGCCATCTGATCCTTTGAATTCTTGGCATCCTCTGCCTTCATCCTGTGTCAGACCAGGGTCCCTCGTGCGCACTGGGCACAGTGGCGCGCCCCCTCCACAGCCTGAAGGACTGGAGCAAATGGTCCTTCTACCCGCAGCTTGTAGGGCCCAGAGGGACCCCCCGATAGGAACCCACATAAACAGTGCTTCCTGCTCTGTGTCAAGCCCATCATTTTTCAGAAGGTGCCGTTCCTGGGCATTCTTTGGGGTGCGGCCCCAACCCTCTGCAGAGAGGGGGGCTCTTCTCTCCCTCGAGGTGGTTTCCCCACCCCAAGGTCTGGGTGGGAAGTTCTCGGCTGTCTCTACAGAGCCTGATTGTTGTTACGGTCGCAGTGGGGTGGGTGAAGGGTGATTAAGATCCCTCTCCGGGCCTTGGCAGGAGGCCCCTGTCCCTGGGCTCCTAATCCCTCTGCTTGCAGAGCCCGAGCAGTCCTCACAGCTGAGATGCCGCAGAGCCGGACGTTTAGACAGCCCCGTTATTTACTGGGAGGCCTGGGGCCAGGGCGAGGTCTGGACAGCACAACCACATTCTCTCCTGCCCTGGCTCTTCTCACCTGGCCTGGATGCAGCAGGGAAGCAGAAGGGGAGTCGAGAGGACTGGGCTGGCTGTCCTCCGGGCTAGCTCTGGACAAGCAGGAGGGGGGGGCCACTTCATTGAACAGACTGAAGGCAAGAGTCACTTGCCCCTACTAGTCACATGTGTGAGCAGAGTGGCTGTGTGCATGTGTGTGCAAGCGTGTATATATGTACAAGCATGTTCAGAAGCATGTGCATGTATGTGCAAGCATGTTCGGGTATGTTCATATTTGTGTGCATGTGTACGTAAGCATGTGCATATATTGCAAGCATGTTCAGGTGTATTCATTTGTGTGCATGTCGATGTGTGTCTGTGTCTCTGTTGGAGATAAGATGGTCCTGTGGACAATTAGCCTGGCTCCTCAGTCAGACCTAGGGCCAAACTCCAGAAAAGAATTTCTACTTTCGGGGGCTGGAGCAATATTACAGCAGGTAGGGCATTTACTTTTGCACATGGCCAACCTGGGTTCAATCCCTGGCACCCCATATGGTCCCCTGAGCACTGCCAAGAGTAATTTCTGAGTGCAGAGCCAGGAGTAACCCCTGAGCATTGCTGGGTGTGACCAAAAAAAGAAAAGAAAAAGAATTTCTACTTTGGGGACTAGAGATACAGCAGACCTAGCTCTTGCCTTGGACACAACTAACCCTGGTTCAATACCAGACACTGCATAGGGTCCCCTGAGAAACATCATGAGTGATCCTGAGCACAGAACCAGGAGTCAGCCCTGCGCACAGCTGGGTATGGCCCAAACCTTCTCTCCCCAGCCCCCAAAGAATTTCTACTCTGGGGATTAGGGTAAAGGTTTAAGGGACTGGAGTTCATTTGCTACATGCAGGGGCCATAAGCTCTGGCACTATGTGGTCCACTCAAGAGCCTCTAGGAGTGACCCCTGAGCACCATTTGTCAAGGCCTCTGAAAAAAAATTAAAAAATCTTTCTCTTCTGGGCCAGAGAGACAGCTCCAGCATAGAGCATGTGCCTGGCATGCACGAGGCCCGGTTTAACCCCACTACTGACACCATATTGCTCCCCACTCCCCACCTCCTGCAATGTGGCCCTGCTGACCCCCAGCACAGTGACCAAGCACTGAGCTGGCTGTGCCCTCTAGGATGAGCAAAGGCCTGGTTCCCCTTGACCGCTCTTATTCTGGGGTGACCCCTATTCCACAAAAGCATTTCTATTCCTCGAGGTCTAGAGGAGCTGGAGCCAGTCTCCCTGGAGCCTGCCCTGGGTGATGGGGAGGGAGATGACCCAGGGCCGCAAAGAGGATGCAGCAGCAGGGAGGAGTGTCTGAGCAGGAGCACTGTTACCTCAGCCTGCCCGGGCCCTCCTGAATGGGGTTCAGGAGTCAGGGCTGCAGCCGCCCTCCAGCTGTCACCCACACAGTCTGCCTGAGGAGGAGGCATGGGGTCTGGTCCCTCCTGGGGCTCCCTGCTGAACCGCCCAAACAGTGCCCTGTGTCTTTATGAGGCGCCTGTGGCAGGCACAGGAGGGAGGAAGGTTAAGATGATTAGCTGGTGCTAACAAATTTAGGATGTGGAAGAAGTCTTTTCTTGGCTGTCCATCAAAGGGAAGATTGAATGTCCCTGAGCCCAGGGTGGGGGTGGGATCTGGGGGAGGGGAGCAGAAGGCCTCTGTGCTCACCAGCTGAGCCTTCTCCCCCAACTGCTGGGCAGGCCTTCTTGGTGCCCGGTCCCCTGGGGGTGTGGGAGAGGGGCAGGCGTGCAGGGCCTCAGCAGCTGTCTGTCCAGACTCCGGGCTCCCGGCAGCCCTTCTGTCTGTCATCGCCCCTCCTCCCCCCCACCCCCCCAGCTCCAGCTCAGGTTCTGCCCCGGCAGCTGGGCTGAAAAGTGATCCTGGAGGAAGACGGGCCCTTCCTGTTGACTAGGAACCAGGACACTCTCTCTCCAGCCCAGGCCCCCTCCTCATCCCCACTCCCTGTCCTGGAGGCACCCCCGGCCCAGCCAGGAACCAGAGGTCCCGTTTGACCCAGGGAAACAGGCTGGGAGAGCACAGATCACGCAAGGCCTCCAGAAATGGCTATTTCTGGCCCCATGGGAGGAGGCGAGCAGGGGAAACTGGCCAGGTCTAGAAACGGTTCATTCAGAACTGCCTGGGCACGGGTCTGGTGCCAAACTCTGGAAACCCTGTCTCTACCCCAGCACCTGCCCTCTCACAGCTCACAGTAGTGGGGAGAGTGATGAGCACCCAAAGATGCCCCAAACAGACAGGGGCGGGGTCCTGGGTGTGGCTCTCCGGTAGAGGGGTACTCAGCAGGAGCCCCAGGATTGGTATCTCAGCCTGCTGGGAGGTGTGAGTGTGGAGGTTCAGGGTGGGTTTCAGATGCCCGCTTTCAGGGGTCTCCTGTGGGTCAGAGTGGATCTGGAGGTCCTCAAGTGTGGGAATGGGGGTAGCATTGAGGGATGGGTGCAAGAGACAGAGGGAGCCTTTCAGGTTTGGGGACCGGAAGCCCTTGTCTGCTGGGGAGAGGGGAGCAGGACTAGGGAGAGGAAGGGGAGAGGTGGGTCTGTTACGGAATGCTTAGGCTGGCGGGGAGGAAACATAGGAATGGAGAGATAGTACAGCAGGGAGGGCCTTTTGCTTCGAATGTGGCCTACCCAGGTTTGATCCCATTATCCCATATGGTCCTTGAGTACTGCCAGGAGTGATTCCTGAGTGTAGAGTAACCCCTGAGCAACTCTGGTGTGGTCCCAAAACCAACCAAGCAAACATAAACAGTGAAAAACAGACTGAAGAAGCATCTGGGGAGCAGAAAATCTTGAGCAGGAATGGTGTGGCTGTTGCATGTGCGGGTTCGAGATGCCAGAGGACCATGTAGGGGTGTAGAGGGGAGAAGGGGGGCTGTGAGGAAGGCCAGTGGGAGGCCGGGATAGATGGGGCAGGAAGTAGTAAGGCTGTGTGAGCTTGAGTCTCCAGCTTGGGAGTGGGAGAAGGCTATTTCCCGAGATTGGGACACAAGAGAGATGGGCTGGTTCAGGAGGAAAACTAACATTTAGTGTTAGGGATCACCTGGGGCTTCCCTGGGCCACTCTGGCAGGAACCGACAGTGGGCAACTGGACACCATGGGGAGAGCACAGGCAGGAAGAGTGGATAAAGGTGTGCATCTGGCAGGTGAACGTCAAAGTGTTCAGTGTTCAGTAAGCAACCACTGGAACACACCTCCCGGAAACACCCCCTGCCCCCGCCAGCGTGCGTGGGATGGAGGCACACAGCATAGCTTCATTTTTGCAGGCGGGGGTCCCCAAGTGATGCTTAGGGGCCCCACTCAGGTGCAGTGTGAGGAGTGAAGGTGCAGAGCTGCTTGGGGGTGTCAGGGCTTCACCCTCTGGACAAATGGCGTGGTGCTGGGGATCGAACCTGGGTCAGCCACGTGCGAGGCATGTGCCTTCCCGGCGCCCGACCTCTGTGGTCCCACACCGGGTATTCTTTTTCTACTTCACTTTCCTTCCTCCAGTTCGACTTGATGTCCCTCCAGACAATGCAAGTCACACAGTCCGCTGAGAGATCCAACCCCTGCCCAACGGGTCCTGACCCGCAGTTTGTGGACAGCTGCTGTCGACGGAAACAAGGGTCGCCGGCCAGGAGGAAACCACGAGGGAGAAGGCTCAGCATGCAAATGTGGGTTCAAGGAACCCCAACACTGCAGGGGTGAGGAGTCAGCTGGGCAGAGAAGGTGCAGAGAGCACGCATTTCAAGGCAGGGGAGAATGTTCCAGAATCTGAGAATTTTGTGTTTCCTCGCAGGCTGGTGCTTTCTTGCTCGCCACCTGGCCCACACCTGGGGGGTCTAAAGGACACACAGGACCAGCATGACAGCGTCTGGACACCAAAGGTCCCTCCGAACCCTGACCCGACCTGGCTCAGCACAAGAAGAGGCCAGAGGGAAGAACCCGGGATCGCACTACAGAAGGGAAACTGAGTCTCACAGAGATGTAGGGAAGGCCCCAAGAAGTCTCCTGCCTGTCAGTCTTCCCACTGCTGCCAGCCCTACCCCCATGTCTATAGCGCCAATACCACGCTTCAGGCTCTCAGCAGAGATGTGCGCCTCCCCCTCACCCTTGCCAGTGCTCAGGGCCCCAGGAGCTGTGCAGGATGTGTGCTTGGGTTTGGGGGCTCCGTCTCCCCAGCTATCACTCGCTGTCACCTGCCAGAGGCCAGGCGTTGTGCCTGGCCTATACCTGAGGGGCCTCATCACTCCAGACCTGAGAGTGAGCTGGGGATGGTCAGACTGGGTGAGGAGCTGGGTTGGAGCCCACCCCACAGCCCTGCGACTGGGTGACTGTGAGCACCCAGGGCGTGGGTGCTCCATGTGCACCTGGCTCTAAGTGCTGAGGAGCCCTGGGGAGGTGAAGCCGGGAGGTGCTGGGGCTCCAAGGTGGCCAGTCCTGAGGCCGTGGGCAAGCTCCACTCCTGCATGGTCAGACCCATCCCAGACTGCGCTTTCTGGGTTCCTCCATCCTCCAGGATGCCCACCCTGCCCCAGAGCCTTCAGTCTGCCCTGGGATGGCACCCTTCCTGGTGCCCGACTCAGAAAGCTCCACGGACTCCATCCAACCAGAGGTCATAGTTTGCAGAGAAGAAACCCAAGAGGCAGTGAAGCAGCCCCTTATCAGCTCTGGGGGCCCAACACATGCGGTTCTCCGGCCTCTCCAGTTCATCTCTCAAGACATGAGGGCCAGGTCTCTGGTGAGGGGACCCCAGGCCCTCCTGAGGCAAAGCTTTCAGTCAGGAGCCTGGATTGCATCCTGGAGCTGTTGTGGCCAGCAGGCGGGGCTCCCCTCTCTCCAGCTGGTGCATTTCAAACCTCCCTGAAGGTGGGGCGATAATGGCTGGCCTGGGTTCAGATGCCTCCAAGTCCCACTCATCAGCAGCCAGGCCAGCATGCACAGAAGCTTTGCTATGTGCCTATCTGCCCTGGCTGAGCGCAGTAGCCCCTTCTAGAATATTCTTGTGTACTCCTGGTGTGCGCCTGCTGTTCCAAGCATGCCGCAGGGCTGAGTTCATGGGATGCTCCTGACAATGAAGGGGCCGCTCTCACTAGCCCTTAGGTGTTTGTTGTGGTGACTACGGCCACACATGGATGTGCTTGGCCTGTGGTACCTGAGTACCTGCTCACTGGGGCTCACACACATTCACGTGACATGGTACGGGGTTCAGTGGCAGAACCTGACATTACAAGCTGCAGTGGTGTAGAAGGTCACCTGCCTAGCTGTGGTGCTGGAGAGCCAAGGGACCACGTGGCACATATAGGTGGCACCAGGGATTGTTCTCAAGGCATCAAAGTTACAAGGAAGCACTTTTACCAGTGGGCCGTCTCCGGACTGTGATGGGACCAATTTTAAAGACAGGATGTTGCCCACCTTTCTCCAATGTGTGTACATACAGGGGGCACGAGAGCAGAGTAGACTGGAGCCCCGGGGAGGAAGGACACAGCTCACGGAGCACCATTCCCAGTTAGTGTGTGTTGGGCTTTTAATAAAAAGCCCCATGCCCTCCCCGTCCAGCGCAGAGATCTCCCCATGGTCCACGAGTGAAACACACTGTCCCTTTGAGGTGCCCTCGCTCTCCCCACTTAAACCTTACTCCTCCCTTCAGACTTGGATCGAAGTGACACTTCCTCCAGGGAGTCCCCAGGCTTTGTTCTTCCTTTCCTTTTGCTCTGACTCACCTTGGGTGTGTTTTACATCCTCTGCTTTCCATACGGGCATCTCTGGGGGTGGAGGGGCTTGCTAAGCTCCATATCTTGCTTGGATTTATCACCCCTCACAACACCTGACCCAGAGCAGATACCAACACAATCTTTTGACAGATGAAACCAGGTCTATTCATATCTAGCTCTAGTGCCTTTTAACTGGGTATTAGGAAGCGGAGGGGAGACACTTTTCACCACCACCTTTCCCATCAGACACTGGAGCCTAGACGGTCAATTTTCAGAGGTTCCCAAACCTGTCTGGCCCACCGCCCCTCCTGCTTTTTAGGGAAAAAAAATCATTACCCAGCACTCCCTGGCAATCTTTAAGTGAACAGCCAGAAAGTGCCTCCAGTTGCACACAAGTAACTAACCGCCCGGGCTGTCCCTTTGTCCCCTCCCCTCCCGAAAGGCCTCTTAACCTCCACTTCCTCACCCCAACCCACAGGACCATTCTTCTCACTATCCTTTTCCATACTGCAAAGTTTCCATGAGAACTCAATGTTGTCTTTTATTAAAATAATTGTTTAATTACAATAATTGTTTCTGTTCTTATGGGGGCGCATGGCTACTCCCAGCTCAGCTCTGGGAGTCCTTCTCCACAATGCTCAGGGGGCACCCAGAGCTCCTGCAGGCCAAAGCACGCACTCCACCCCTTTCATTGAATTTCATTAGTTTTCACATGGAGCTCTGTGTGGCTGGGGCCAGCAGGGATGGCCCCCACGGGCGCTGCAGCAGCTCAGATACTTGTTCAGGACACTGCAGTTGTGAACTGACAAAGGTGGGACTCACACACAGGTTTGAGGAACCACTGTGGAACTGCCGTGCTTTTATCTCTTAACGTGCTTTTAACCGACCTCTTTTTTTTTGGCATTTTTTTTTGGGGGTCACACCCGGTGATGCTCAGGGGTTTCTCCTGGCTCTGCACTCAGGAATTACTCTTGAGGTGCTCGGGGACCATATGGGATGCCGGGGATCGAACCCGGCGGCATGGGCCGCCGCGTGCAAGGCAAAAGTCCTACCCGTTTGACAGTCACTCCGGCCCGACCTCTTTATCTCAGACTTTGAGTATGGCTTAGAGTCATCCCCATGGCTCTGATGCAGCCCACTGACCCCAGTCCAGTCCCCTGACATCTGGGTAATCTGCAGGATTGACCTGCAGGAGACTTAAGCTCTCTGGGCTCCACAGTGGGCACTGGAGGATGTGACCCTGGCCCTCAGCCCAGGCAACAGTGGCTGTGAACCTGCTATGTTCCTCAGGAGAACGGTGCTGTAGTGCAGTCTGGGAGGCTGGGGTTGTGCTCTGCTTACCTGGGCAACCCTCAATGCTGCAGTGGCCTGGAATAGAGACGGTACCAGAAACATGTGTTGGGGGCCAGAGAGTTAGCTTAATGGGTAGAGCACATGCCCTGCAGGCAGCAAGCCCAGCCTCTGGAACCACAGGGTTCCATGAGCATCTCTAGGAAAGTCCCCTAGAGCACTGAGCTGGGAGTGGCCCCTGAGCACCAGCAGGGATGGGCCCAAATAAGCCACCAATCGTGTTAGGTGCTGGCATGGATGTGGGCCTGAGTGAGTGAATAGGAGGCTATTGTGATTTTGTACAATTCCGTTCCCTGGGTCTCTAAACAGAGGACTAGGAGAATGCCTGCCCCTTACCACTGACTGAGATGCCGGTTGGGGAGCACACAGTGGCCATCGGGGCCATAGGACAAGGTCCTACTCAGAGGATCTGCAGGTGGGAGCAGGGCTGGGAATGGGAAGAAACCCCTAGAGATGGTAACTAAGGCCCAGTGTGTTGGGGGGGGGAGGAGGAGGAGGCGAGATGGAGAAGGGGACGCCTGGCAAAGGGCAGGTTGGCAGGAGCCCCTGGGCAGACAGAGGTCCTGGGTGCTGGGGGCACTGGGGAGAGACAGCGGCAAATGGGCCCCGGGCAAGACTTGACTAAGGAGCAGCTGTCCCGGTGGGCTGCAGGTAACTGGCCAGTGCTCCTGGGTCACAGGAGAGGACAGCACAGGGCAGAGTGTCTCCACCCTGCCTCTGGTGCCCGGGGCAGGCACATGCTCAGAAGGTTCCAGACTCTGTGGCCAGGAGAAGCCTCGAGGGGCCTCTCTCCTCCCTGACGTCAACTGAAAGGTCACTCAGATCCCAGGTTTCCCTTGGGAGCCGTCTCTGCCCTGAATATTATTGTCCTTTTCTCTCGGATCCCTTTGGGGAACCCTGGGACACTCCCCTGCCTGGACCCCCGCCCAGGACTCGGGCCTTGTGAGAAGGAACGAAGCTGCTCTGTGTCCTGAGCTCACCTCACTCATATTTCACTGGGGGGTCTGGGGAGAGAGGAAGGAGGAAGCACAGCGCAAGCTGTGGGAAGGGGGAACTCAGGACGCCCCGACTCCAGGGCGGCCGACATGCAGCATCCCGGCCGCCTCCACACAAGCCGCCCCGCCTGTCTGCTGCCTCTCAGGATCCCTGCCGGGCTAAAGTCACCAGGTCCAAGCCGGGCGAGAAACCTCTAGGTCTCACCCAGACCTACAGGGTGGGTGCTGAGGCCCCAGAAACCCAGGGGCCTCAGGTAACCAGGCTCTGTCAGGGCCCCCTGTCCTCCCCTGACCCTTTGGTGTCTTGCTCTGCTGTGCCCAGGCCACACCTATGAGTTCTATGAGCAAGAATGCTCTTGGGCTCTTTCTCCCAAGATAGCCCATAAAAGCCTGACAATAGCTCCTCTTCAAAATGTACCCCGAGCTCCCCACTTTCCCCTCTCCTCTGGCACGGCATCCCGCCTCCCTGCTCAACCCCTGCAGAATCCCCGCCCCACACACCCACAATGAGCTCTTTTCTCCCTGCACCAAGCTTGTTCCCAGCCCAGGGCCATTGCTCCTTCTAATAGAGATGCTCCTTCCCCAGTTCCCATCTTTCTGCTGTCCCAGAGACCTTCTGTTCGGCTCAAGGGCTTGAACTATATTCAGCTAAGCTCAGGGGTCACTCCTGGAGGTGCTCAGGGGACCATATGTGGTGCCAGGGACAAATCTGGGTCAGCTGTATGCAAGGTAAGTGTCCTAACCACTGTACTATCTCTCTGGCCCCCATGGATGCCTTTAACTGACACAGATTTGGGGCCTCCTGAGTGTGCTCAGCAGAAGCAGGAGTCATGCAATTCTTGGCCAACCAGACCAGTTGGTTGAGTGCTTGGGCCCGAGGAAAAGGTGCTGCTCCTAGGCCACCCTAGCAGTGCTCAGGGTCTACTGGGCTCCTCCCATGTGATGCTGGGGACAGACCTGGGTAGGGTGCAACAAGGCATGCACCTTAACCCTGCTGTCTCTCCAGCCATCTCTCAGAACCATCTCTCGGCCCTAAAGGATGCTCTATAGAGCTTTTATGCCAGGAAGGGTCCACACACCTGTTAAGTTCACAGACATTTGTTAACCCTTTCCACAGCTAGCTCCCTCTGGCCTGCACCACTATCCCTTTCTCAAGGTTTTCCATGCCCACTGTCCATTGTGGACCCACCCTCTCTGCAGGAAGTGCATGCTGTGCCCTCAGCCACTTCCTCAAGGCACAGTGACAGTTTATTACTCATTTCACACCTTTAGGCTATCTCTTCCACAGGACCCGGAGATCATGACCTATCTCCAGTCACCTTGGTCCTTATCTCACGAGAAGTTCTCTGACACCTGCCCACATGCAAAGCAGGCAAAGGGGTCTCTGCCCTGAAGAAGCTTCCACAACTACCTCGCTTGCTAAGAACCAGTGTGTACAAACCACAGGATCTATCTACATGGAAAATGTTTTCCTGGGCACATTGCCCGAGGCATTGGGGTCCAGACTCCTAGAAGGCTGGGCTCAGGGCTTTCCCACCTCCATATAAACATGAATGCAAGAGCTGCCATGTTCAGAGAGAACGCTCAATCTACAGGGAGCATACCCAAAGAGTCACACATGGGGTAGAGATGTCCTACAGCGGGTAAGGCCTTGCCTTGCATGCAGATGAGTAAAATTCAATCCCCAGCATCCCATATGGTCCCCGGGCCTGCCAACAGTGATCCCTGAGTGCCAAGCCAGGAAGAGCTGGTGCTGAGCTCCACCGGGTGTGATCCCCAAACAAACGAAAACAAAAAATGTCGCACACAGAAATGCTCTTGCCTCTGAAGGTGATCCAGAGGGGCTGTTGGAGACCCATTTTAGAGATGTGGGAATCGAGGCCCAGAGTCCATTTCCCACCCCGATCTCCTTTACAAAGGCCCATGCACACCCGAATGTCCAGGCTGTGTCCATGGCAGGCGTCTAGTGGTGTTACCTGCTGTAGTCTCTGGCACCTGTCTGCATTGCTCTGCCAGGGCTGCATGGTTCAGGGACTCGGGAGGAAAGCGGTTTGGGTGGACAGATGGTTTGGTTCCAGCTGCCGCCCCACCCCACGCCAGGCTCTAACTCCATGTGTCTGCATCTCTGTGTGACCAGGATGGGGGGGCATGAGCTGCATGTTGCACTTCCCCTTGTGATGGAGCAGAGGTTCAGTCACTGCCCAGGGTTCCCCATGTGATGGAGCAGAGGTTCAGTCCAGGGCACAGACCCAGGACTTCAGCTCGCTGGCAGTCCTGCATCCTTAGCTCAGGTGTGTCCAGAAGCAGCTGAAACAGCCTGTTGGCTTCTCTGGGTATAGGACTCCGGTGCAGCTCAGGTTCACATGAGGTTTGATGCAGGCAGGGCAGGGGATAAGATCAGGGCAAGTGGCCATTGCTGCTTCCTGCTGAGACAGCTGCCTGCGTGCAGGAGTGGAGTGGAGCCTTTTCTTCCCAGGTACAGTCCACAGGGCCTGTCCCTGGGTGCAGTGGGGATGGAGAAGGATCAGGAAAGTGTGGAGCTTCTAGGCCTAAGGAAGGGAATCGGGAGGGCACCTGCTCCAACATAAGCTGGGACGGGACCCCAGCCCTGGGAATAGCTGCGTGGGGGCAGCAGCTCAACGAGTCAGTCCCCATGGGGGCGTGGCCTCATCTTTGTTCCCTCAGGGAGATCGGGCTGTGCAGGGCACGGAGACTTTGGAGCCAGCTCAGATGCAGCTGTGGGCCTGGGCTGCCGCAGCCCCTGCACCAATGCCTGAGATCTGCCCTGCACTCACTGACACAATTTCTCTGTCCTCCCTGGCCCAGGTAATGCTCAGGGGACACATTCAGAGACAAGAATGGCCAAAGTGGGGGCCGCCTGCACCCCCATTTTGGTGCGGGTGGGGTGTAAGTGCTTCTCCCCCTTGGAACTGTGTGAGGGAGCTGGAGATCAGTGGGCTCACTCCTGCAAGCAAAGCTCTGAGGAGCCTGAGGGAGGGTCAGCAGGGGCCCCACCCCTCACAGCCTCTGTCCTCAAGCTGTCTTAGGGTGTAAGACTCCCCAGCCAAGAAAGCACCTGTCACACCGCACTGTCCTCCAGCACCCTTGGGGATGACCACTGCAGCAGCGGCAACTGCCCTCTGGGTGCTGGGAGCTGGGCTGCAGGACCTTTTCACTGTGCCCATGAATGCAGCCAAGATGCACCACAGTCCTCTCGGGGTGCTCCCTGGTCAAGCTCAGCTGGGAGGCACTTGCCAGATGGGGGGCTGGGTGTTGGATTCTTCCAGGGCTAAAGACACATTTCAGCATCATGCTCTTGCTCACAGTGGAGAGAGAACAAGGATAACGACACCATGGGTAGTCTCAAAGCACACTGCCCGGCCTCCCAGGGAAATCCAGAGTGTGGAGCTCTTAAGAAAAAGGGGTGCAGTTTCTGCACATGATAACACAGAGATGTGGGGCTGGAGCGACAGGACAGCAGATAGGGCTGTGTTCTGCACATGGCCGACTGGGTTTAATTCTTGGCATCCCATATGGTCCCATAAGTACCGCCAGGAGTGATCCTTGAGTGCAGAGCCAGGAGTAAACCCTGAGCATGACCAGGTTATGACCTGACCCCAAAATAAATAAATAAAAAATAACACAGGGATGGGGCTGGAGCAATAGACCACGTGATCTGCACATCAACCACACGTAGCTGGCCTATGCATAGGAGGGGCTGACCCATTTGTAAAACACGCCCCCCAAGTCGGGCCTGTATCCCTGCACTGCAGGCCTCGCTGGCTCCTCCCAGGAAACTGTGCACTTGGTGTCTCCTGGCCTCTGGCCGACGCCTACAGAATACAGACCAACTGCGCAGCCACAGGCAACAGCCTGTTCTCTACTAACACCCCCGCCCTGGTCCCTATCTTGTATGTATCCTCCCTGCAGGGCCCAGAGGCCAGGGGGCAGGGGGTCCAGGCACTGTAGCCCAGTGTCCAGTGCAGGATGCTGCCTGCCGCCACCTGAGCACCACCTACAGCAGCCGCAGGGGCTTCACCCGAGGTAGTGTTCCCAGCTCCTGAGGACACGGGACTGTGCTGGAGGAGGCTGAGCTGGGCAGTGAGTGACAGCCAGGCATAGACCGCTGCGCTCACTCAACTACTGAGATTTAAAACATCTTAGGCCTCTGTGGGGGCAGGGAATGGGGTCTGCGTGGCGCACTGGGGCTAGGGCAGACCATGGGTGGTCCCAGGAGAACGAACAGGTGGTGTGGCAGGTCCCTGGGCCTCCTCAGAGCCCCCACAAACAAGAGCTTTTTTGTAGAGCTCCTTCCTCCCGGGAAGTTCCGCCACACCTTCTCCCGCTGTGGCAGGAGTCTGCCACGCGCCCTCCTGAAAGGACAGGGAGCCCCTCTGCCCTGGCAGCCTGGGACCAGGTCCTATCTCAAGGCTAATTGGGGGACTGGCAGGACATTCTGGCACAAAGGCTCCAGGCGGCTGTGGGTTTGCCCAGCAAAGCTGGGCGCATCCTGGCTCTTCCTGAAGCAGTGACTTCAGCTGCAGCCGGCTAGCAGAGATGGAAAAGGTTCCTCCCTTGGGCCTGGGCCCAGAGTGTCCAGGGCTCTCGATCCTGCACCCACCCAAGCCTGGTTCTTTCCCTGACTCTTCTCCCATCCACAGGCAAAAGTGCTGCCACTGAAGCCCCAGCCCCAGGTCCCAGCCCCATCTCTTAGCCAGGGACCTCTGACAATCGCTGCAGCTGTTTTTCACCTCTGCTCATGGCCCCGTGGGGTGGATCCTTAATAGGAAGAGGAGTGAAATGTGCTTAGGGCATGGGTCTGCCCCGGCACGCCATGTGCTCTCCACTGCATGACCCTTCCCTTGCCCACACTGGCCAACCCTTGCTAATATTGGCGGAAGGCGTGGGTGGGGAGGGGAACCCAAAGCAGTGCTCAGGAGTCCCTGGGCCTGCCAGGAATGCTCGGCCAGTGAGGCTGGATGGCTCAGTGATTGGCCCAGAGCTCCCTGCTGGGGCTCAGATCCAGACGCTGAATGTGGATGTCTGTGCATGCGGGAGCCCGAGCCCTGAGCTGCTCCGATGCCGGCCTGGCCTCTGCGGCTTTACCGCTCCCCTCTGCCCTTCCAGAGGCTCATTTGCTGGCTCCTCCCCTGACTCAGACTCAGCCTCCACTCACTCACTCGTCCTGCCCTGTGCCCCCTCCACTTCTTGTCTCTCCAGCCCCCCGTGCTCCAGCCATTCTAGGTGATTCCTCCTTTCCTGGAGCAGAGGGGGACAGAGTAGGAACCCCTCTCCTCAGTCTAAACACTTTGATCAATCTGTTTCCTGCACTTACAAACCTCTTCTGCATCTTTCCTTTAATGGCATCTCTTACTTGGATTCATTCAAATGCTGCTTCTTCCACGAAGTCTTTCCCTGATTCCTTCCTTCAGAAGTCACGGCTATTTTAGGATTTTCCCCTTTTTGTCACTCACTAGCTGGTTAGGAGGGGCCGCCTCTGAGTCACTGTGCCACCACAACAATGAGGGGGTGAGCCAGGGGACAGGGCAGCTGTGGGCACTCAGCATGAGCTGCCCTCTCCCTCCACACTCACTTCATCAGGATACCTAGCTTCTGTTTGCTGGGTCTCGTTTGGGGTTAGGGAATTCCTGCAGAAACTGAGCCTCCTCCCCACCAGCCAGCACCACTGGCGTGTCCCATTCCCTCCCGAACACACAGTGAAGCTGCACAATTTGGGGTGACACAGGGGGCTGGGCCCGGCCTTGGCAGAAAGCCCCTCAGCTCAGTGCTGCCCCTCCATGTGGGGGGAGAGGGGTGAGCGGGCACGAGATGATTCTTCTACACCACATTCCGCCACTGTTTATCAGGTGCCCTTTATGGCCTGCCTCGGTGCCCCACAGGGCTCTCCACACTGCTGCAGCCTCTTCCGTGCATGCATGTGTGTGCGTTCCCACATGTGTGTTCCTATATGTGTGTGCATTCCTGCATGTGTGTTCATACACGTGTATGTTCCTACATGTGTGCTCCCTACGTGTATGTGTGTTCCTACATGTGTGTGCTCTACATGAGTGTACATCCCTGCATGTGCATATGCATTCCTGCATGTGTATTCCTTCATGTATGTGTGTTCCCGCATATGTGTCCCTGCATATATGTGTTCCTGCATGTTCATGTACATTCCTGCATGTGTGCTCCTGCATGTGTATTCCTGTATGTGTGCGTCCCTGCATATATGTACATGCGTGCAGGAACACACATATATCTATATATGTGTGTTCCTGCATGTGCATGTCCATTCCGGCAGGTGTTTTTCCTGCATGTGCATCCCTGCATGTGTGCTCCTATATGTGTGTGTTCCTGCACACATGCATTATCCTGCATGTTTCTGTGTTTCTGCTTGAATGCATTCACTCCTGCATATGTGGATTCCTGCTTGAGTATGTGCTTCTGCATGCCTGCATGTGTGTGTATTCCTGAATATAAATGCATGCCTGTGTACACATGTGCACTTCTGTATGCGTGCTTCTGTGTGTGTGTGTCTGTCGTGTGCCTGAGTGTGTCCTCTATGATGGAAGCACACTTGTGTGCCACTGCCAGGGTTCCACACCCAGCACCAGTGTTTAACCTTCTCATCAGGGAGGTTCTGCTGGGGTCATTTCACAACAGACATTTCCCAATTATTCCCCAAAGTCTGACACCTCTCTTTCTTTACAAGTGGGGAGACCAAGACCTAGAGAGAGGATGGTGGTCTGCCCAGAGTCCCTCAGAACCAATCCCAGCCTGGAGGCAACTCTAGCTGCAACACACAGCCTTTCGAGTTTTCCACTTCCTTCTTTTTATTTCTCTACAAATCCCCAAGACCACCCGGGCGTTATCGGAGCTGATCTAGGAGAAACACATTATCAGCCTTGTCTCTGGAAGCTGAGGATCTGGAAGTGCTTTGGGGGAGGAAATGGGGAAGAAATGAACACTGGGCATTCCCTGGGATCTCTAAAACACAGAGTGAGTGGCCTAGGGATTGGGGGCCTCCTGCTTGCAACTTCCTTACCCCTCTCCCCATGAGGGCTGGGGGCTTCCATAGCCTGTCCCAGGAAATAGCAGTCACCCTCTCTTGGGGCACTGCCTGCACTGGGGCCATCAAGAATCCTGGGTAGAGTCCAGGTCCCCGTTTTGCCCTCTGGTCCTGATTTCTCGAGCACCGCTCCCTGCTTTCCTTAGGGCAGCTCCCCTCCTCCCAGCCACACCACTCCAAACCTCTAAACCTCCACAGGTAGGCAAGTAGCGCTGGTGGCCTCAGAGGGCTGCTGGGCCAGCAGCAAGGACAAGGGCCAAGCAGGCTGGGAGCGGCAGGGGATTTCGACAGTGTAGAGGCCTGTGCGAGGGGCAAGACATACATTAAAGATTCAGGTCTTTGGGGCCAGGGGAGATGCTCCAAGGCTGGGCCATGCTCTGTGTGCTGGTGCCCCTAGTTGGATCCTTAGCACCATGTGGTGCCCCTTGGCACTGCCATGAACAACCCCTGAGCACTGAGCTGGGATTATCTCCTGAGCACTACCAGGTATAGTCCAAATCCCAAAGGAAAATGAGTAGGAAAATAAAAAAGTTTGGCTTTTTTATCCTACATTTGCTGAAAAGCACTGAAGTGCTTCAATCAGGGGTTTGTGTTCATTTATTAAAGACTGGCTCTGGTTGAAGAAGAGGACCCAGGAGGCCTTAGGGGCCAGCACACAGTAAGAGAGTAGGAGTAAGGGGAGCTGGAGGGAAACAGGAGTGAGATGGGCCGGCTCAGAGATGACTGGGTTGGATGTACTGTCCAGGCAGATTTCCCAGGTTTCGGGCACTGGGGACCCTCGAAGAGTGACGATGCTGGAGGGAGGCAGGGCAGGGGCCAAGCAGGCATCCTTAGGGATGCTCAGACAGTTCCCCCTCGTTGGAAACCATGAAGCCTGGGTCGAGAGTCTCAGGCTTTTTGTCAAGTGTGGGGTCATGATCACAGCCCAGGAGAAAGCTGTCAAGGGGGGGCACATGCTAGTCCATTTCCACTTCTCATTTGAAGGCAAATTACTTGTCCCACTAGGTGGTTTCGCCTGGATTATATGGTGAGCTCACACCAGGCATTATGTTGACATAGTAATCAAACAGTAAAACAAATAAGGGACAAGGCTGAAGTCAGAAGGAAGGATGGAGGGAAACACAGAGATCCTGCAGCAGGCTTAAAGGGCTCCGAGGCCATCAGGAGAAATGGACAGAAGGGCGCGAGCTGACTGCACAGGGAGAGTGGGGCAGGGCAGGGGAATCTTCCCTTTGCACCATAAGGAAAGGTACACAGCACAGCGTGGGTTGGGAGAGGGGACACAGCACAGCATGGGTTGGGAGAGGGGACACAGCACAGCGTGGGCTGGGAGAGGGGACACAGCACAGCGTGGGCTGGGAGAGGGGACACAGCACAGCGTGGGCTGGGAGAGGGGACACAGCACAGCGTGGGCTGCGAGAGGGGACACAGCACAGCGTGGGTTGGGAGAGGGGACACAGCACAGCGTGGGCTGGGAGAGGGGGACACAGCACAGCGTGGGCTGGGAGAGGGGACACAGCACAGCGTGGGCTGGGAGAGGGGACACAGCACAGCGTGGGCTGGGAGAGGGGACACAGCCCAGTGTGGGCTGGGAGAGGGGACACAGCCCAGTGTGGGCTGGGAGAGGGGACACAGCACAGCGTGGGCTGGGAGAGGGGGACACAGCACAGCGTGGGCTGGGAGAGGGGGACACAGCACAGCGTGGGCTGGGGGAGGGGACACAGCCCAGTGTGGGCTGGGAGAGGGGACACAGCACAGCGTGGGCTGGGAGAGGGGACACAGCCCAGTGTGGGCTGGGAGAGGGCTGGGTTTCGCACAGGACCTGAGGAATGACAGAGACCCTCACATGATGGCGCAGAGTGTATGAGGGGGGAAGGCAGCAGGCGTCCCCTTAGGGCTTGAGTCTGGGTGTCTGGGGAATCTGATGGGCTGCACACGAGGACTGCAAGGCCCAGCAGAGGCGGTAGGGAGGGGACAGGGAATGGAGCTGACAGCCTGTGGAGGCACTTCCTCCAGCTCAAGGCCAACAAGGTGGAATGTAATGAAAGGTTCTTCCCAGGTGGCCTGAGGGATGCGCTTGGAAGCACAGCCAGGAATGACTCCATATTAATCCATTTTGTATTTGCAGGTAAACAGGGTATATCTTTCTTTCTTTTCCTTTTTTTTTTTTTTGCTTTGTTTTGTTTCATGGTTGCAAGACTCAATATTAGCCCATCTCTTATTTGCAGGTAAATAGGGTATTTTTCTTTTTCCTTCCTTTCATCCTTCCTTCCCTTTTTTTTTTTTTTTTTTGGCTTTGGGACTGCACAAGGCTGTGCTCAGAGATTGTTCTTAGCTCTGCACTCAAGGAGAGCTCTGCACTGAAAAAGATTACTCCGGCTTGGAGTAATCATTTTTTATGGCAAAACTCCTCTTATGAGAGAAAGGGACAAAACTATTTGAAAAAAAAAAAAAGATAAAACAAAATCAAATACAGCCCTTAGACTTTAGGAGGAAATGAATTAGCAATTTCTGACCATGAAGCTTTGTCTATGAAACACTAATCACATTACATACTGAACTAACTTCCTTTGGTGTTCTCAAAATAAGTCCTTTCCCAAATCTATCTGATATTTTCCACTAAGAACACAGTTAAATCCACAGGGGTTATTAAATGTGTCGTTTGTGCTTAAACCCTGGTGCTGGAGCTGGCACCCTGGCCATGGCACGCCAAAGGAGGGCACCTCTCCTGTCCAGTCCCTCACAGCGCAATTCTTTTGTTTTAATGTTGTTTCTCAAATGACCCTGAGCGCTGCCGTCCTTTACTTCATTAACAGCACCAAGGCATACTCTATCCTGAATCCTGCCCTTCGAGAATTTACAGAATCTGAAATGAGAACCACAAGATGACTGTGTGTGTGTGTGTGTGTGGGGGGGGGCTCCTTCCTTGAAACCCCAGGGAGGAGAGAGGCCCAGTTTAGGAGACATGGGCCACAGACCCTGCCCAGATAAATGCCCGTGAGGTCATTGGGGACAAAACCTGGTGCCAGAGCAACCACAGAGAGAAGGCTTTGGACATTGGGCGCCAACACCACCACCTACGGGAATAACTCAGCGGGAGCAACAGCTCCAAACTGAACAGAAATAGCAGCACGCGGGAAGCATGCCCTGGTCGTCGTGCAATCAGCCTTTCCTTGCGGGGCAGGGTTTGTCCTCCTCTCCAAACCATTCCCCACAGCATTGCTGGTCACCGCTCTGAAATACAGACTGAATCAGCAGACACGTCCCTGCCCTTCCACCTTCTCTGGTGCCACGTCATCTCCTGTTGGGTAACCAAGGCCCCAACAGAGGTATTAGCGGTCCTTTCGTGTCTGCACCTGAGCCAGACATCACTAAGTGATGGTCACATCTGCCAGGCCCAGATGCAGCCTGAGAAGCTGACTCAGCTCAGCCCCGCAGAGAGCCGTGAGCAATAATCTCCCCCAGGAGAACTGTTGGCTTCCCAGAGAGCAGGGACCCATGACTCCCCAGGCCGGTCAATCTTCCACAAAAGGAGACTGTTGGCATCCTAGAGAGCCAGGACCCATGACTCCCAGCCTGGTCAATCTCCCTCAGAAGGACACTGTTGGCGTCCGAGAGAGCAGGAACCCACGACTCCCTGGCCTGGTCCTTTGCTGCCTTACTCTTCTGCCCTCACTTCACATCACTGCTTCTGTGTTCCGCCATTCCAACATGCCTATCTCTTTCTTGCTGCAGAGCCTGTGTTTATGCCAGAGCCCTGCCAGACACACCCTGTAGGCAGTTGTTCTGCCATCCTTCCCCACACCCCACCCCCAGCGTAACTGAGCTGGATATACTGTTCCCCTGCAAAACACACTGAAGGGGCCACCATTGGGCCTTGGGGGAGGGGGGGCATGTGCTGGCCATTGGGACCTGTGCAAGTTTTGCCTAGAAGGATTTGGAGATAGGATCTCCTCGACCCCAACCCCTTCTCCTGTGCAAGGGAGGGGTGAGATGCAGCCACCAGTTGGCCAGAGGTGGAAGGCACATGGCGAGGAGCGCAAAGGCCCTCCAGGCCTGGGTAACTGTCCTCCAGCCACTAAGGAGGAGCCCTGGCCCTCTGCTGTGCTTGAGCACTTGCCTTTGGGGTCTGTAATTATGACCAAGTTGGGCATGGACCCTAGCTTGTGCCCTTCGGGCTTTTTTCTTCTGCCCTCCAGGGCCATCTCTGCAGTCAAGCTTCCCCTCAAGTTTCAAGCACTTCTGGGATGCCCATACTTTGGATACTCCTCTGAGTAGCTCCCTGAACCAGAGGATGGCTGGCGCTCCTCCCACCAGCCCTGCCCCATTCCTCCATTTACCCTCTAGCCCAGGAAGTTTTAAAACTCTCCCCACCCCCATTATTTTTAAAGTTTATTTTATTAAAGCACCATGATGAGCCCTGTCCCTGTCCCTGGAGCAAGCAGATGCCCTTGGGTTACACTTGCTTGTGACAGGACTAATGGAGATGTTACTAGTGCTCACTCGAGCAAATCGATGAACAATGGGAAGACAGTGATAGTGATACAGTGATACCATGATGGGCCAGAGCGATAGTTCAGCAGGCAGGGCGCTTGTCTTGCATATAGCTGACCCAGGTTCAATGCCTGGCATTCCTTATGGTCCCCAAGCACCTCCAGGAGTAATTCCTGAGTGCAGAGCCAGGAGAAACCCCTGAGCACTGCTGGGTGTGATCCACCCAGCAATTAATTAATTAATCAATCAATCAATCAATCAATCAATTAAAATTATTTTTAAAGAGCACCATGATTTACAAAGTTATTCGTAGTTGGGCTTTAAGTACAAGGTTCCATCACACATCTCACCTCCAGTGTCAACTTTCCTCAGCAATACCACTTTGGGTATCTACCCTCAGGACAGAAAAGCATTCCTTCCAAAGGCTGGATGTGCACCGTCATCCTCACCAGCTCTCAGTGCGACAGCAAAGACTCGGAATCAGCAAGATTTCCAACAGCAGGTCAGTGGATCATGCAGATGTGGTGTAGGCGCATAGTGGAATGTGGGTCATGCAGATGTGGTATGGATGCATAGTAGAATACAGGTCGTGCAGATGTGGTGTAGACGCATAGTGGAATGTGGGGTCGTGCAGATGTGGTATGGATGCATAGTAGAATACAGGTCGTGCAGATGTGGTGTAGACACACAGCGGAATATGGGTCGTGCAGATGTGGTGTAGAGGCATAGTGGAATGAAGGTCATGCGGATGTGGTGTAGACACACAGCAGAACACGGGTCGTACAGATGTGATGTAGACACACAGTGGAATACGGGTCAACTCTTTCTGCTCTTGCCCCCTGGGAAATGTGACACAGCAGTGCATGGCCACGAACTCCTCCGAGTCGGACACAGCAGACGTGGAATAACTTTTTGGTCATTGGCTGTACAGATCCTTTTCCCCACTGCTGACATCTCCACAATGCATTCAGTTACTTCGCCACACCCCCTATGGGGGTCACACCCTGAATCAGGTTTAAGAGGCTAGAAGCTTGGCTCAGTACCAGAGTTGGCTACAGGTGGCACTGACCTCCATACCTGACTCGCTGTCTGGGCATCCTGTCCTACAGGTCAACTTGCTTTACCCTCCTCCCCCTCTTGCTTCATTCCTCAGCCCAAACTGCTCCCACAGCTCTGGGGCTCCTGCTCCTGCTCTGTGTGCCCGGTCCCTCACAAGGACAGCCCAGTTGGCCCACCCAGCCTAGCCTCCTGGGCCCAAAGTGGCTGCTTCCTCCCAGGGTTGGGGGCTGAATTGTCCTGCTCCTCCTTTGTTATTTAGAACAGGGATGGAGAATAGAAGGGTTTCTCTGACCTTTGTGTTCTTCTCAAGTGGCCCAGGAAGTCCCACGGTCTGTTCCCAAGGCCTTGCTCCTGCCAAGCAAAGCCTGGTGCTTTGCAAACAGCCCACACCTATTCCCTGAACTTCTGACCACTGCGACCCTCCTAACAAGGCCCAGCCTTTGGCAGCCTGTCCCAGGCCTGCAGGCCTCAGTGGTGGCAGCAGCCCCAAAGCAGGATGTTAGCCCGAGCACAGCCAGTAGCTGGCTATTTTGGGACAGGGAGGCTCCTGGGAGGATGCTGGCGAGGTCAGAGGAGGAAGAGGAGGAGGTAGGTTTTCAGTCCATGACCCATGATGATGTGTCCCAAGCTGTCTGGAGCCACCCAGGGGCTCAAGGCTGCCACGGAAAGGAACACGCCCGCCACAGGGCTCCAGCCTCTGCCCAGCCAGCCGCAGAGACAAACTGGGAACAGGCACTGGTGCAGGGTCCCCTGCCAGAGGCTATGGGCAGCAGAAGAGAGTAAGAGTGTGCTTATGTATATGTGTGTGCATACATGTATGTGCATGTGTGTCATGTGTGCGGGTGGCACCACAACCAGTGCATGGGAGACTCCAGGCAACACAACAAAAGCATCTGGAAACAAAGGGAAGGGAAGGGGGATATATTGATTTTCTTTGATTTTCTTGTTTTGGAGCCATACCCAGTGGCATTCCTGGCTCTGCACTCCAGGAATCACTCCTGGTGAACCTAGTCGATCACTCGGGATCGACCCTGGGGTTGAGTGTGTTCCCTGCTGTATTATCATTCCAGCTTGATCTTTTCGTTTTCTTTTTAAGGAGGGCCCAGGAGATGGTATGGCGTTAGGCTGCATGTCTGCAGGTTCCTGAGAGGGGTCAGTTCCCAGCATCGCATCATTCCCTCCACCCCGGCATCTCTGAGTGCAGCCCTGGAGGGCCCCGAGGACCATCAGGGTGGCCTGAGGGTCGCTGGCACTGCGGGGCCCAAGTAGCAGCAGATCCTTGGACCTCTGAGCTGAAAGAACTGAAGGCCCAAGAACCCCCCACATGCCCCTGCATCCCCACCCTATAAAAGGGGCTCTGCTGCCTGTGAGTCCGTGTGCAAGCATCTTCATCACAACGTGAGCAGCCCAGATAGGTACTCCCAGCAAGTGTGACGATCCTCAACTGCCACAACACCAACAAAGTACAAGGAGGGAGGAGAAGCGAATCATAGGAGACTACAAATGTCAAAATTAACTATCATCCTGCTTGCTCGTTAGGGGTCACATCTGGCAGTGCTGGGGGCTACCTCCTGGACGGTGCTGAAGGATCATTCCCTGCGTGCTCAGGAGACCATGTGGAGTGCCAGGGGTCAAACCTCAGGCTCCCACACACAAGGCTTGAACGTCAGTTCTTGGAGCCGTGGGACCCCAAATCCCAGGCACGATCATAAACAGGAAAAGGGCTTAGTGTTCTTCATGTTTCTCCCCAGACCCTTCACATCAAACTGCTGAGTAGGTGTTTTGCCCATTTTCCAGACTCGGCACCTGAGATAGCCAAGAGCTCACCACCAGTCCCCAGCGCTGCAGTGGGAGCTGGGACCTGAACCCCTTTCTCCCGAGCTTCCGCCAGCACATTATGCTTGAGGCCGAGTGACAGGGACAACACAGGGGGACCAGCTGGTGGGAAACGCCGATGCCCAGCCCCACACCCACCTCACCTCTTGTCTCACTAATCTGGGCATTTGCCCAAAAGCTCTTTTTAGACCCCAGGACTCCGACCCCTGGCTGGCTGAGGGAGGAAGCTTCCCAGGGCTTCTGGACACCTTTTAATTAACCCGGATGACCCTTTGCTAATTGGGGCCAGCTGAATCCTGTCCCAGCAGCTCTGCCTCCCAGGGCACAACCGTTGACTCCCCAGGGCTCCCTCACTCTCCTGAGTCGAGGTTTTCCTCATCCCAGATGCTCCGCATCTGTCAGCATCTGTCAACTCTCTTCCCTGGCTTGGGAACCCTGGGGGAGGGCTCTGAAGACCCCAGGGCCACTGTGCCCAGTGAGAATTCACGCCTCCGCCACGCTGAGTGCTGCAGTGCGATGCAGCCGTTTGTGACCACCACAAGGCCAGCACTTGTTCCTCACCGATGCTCTCCTGCCGTTATTCAGAACAACGCCCAGCCAGGGAGTCCCCGTGAGGACTGGCCACAGACAGAGCTCTCTGACAGCCACACAGAGAAAAGAGGATGCTGAAAAGCGTTTCCTGCACAGTGACCTGACCTCACAGGGCAGGGAGCCTGCAAACGCTGAACCCGAATCCAGTTTTCCCAATTCCATCACATTCTCCTCACACTCCACTTGTTAAAATACAGAAATGATACAAAATTATATTTAAAAGTCACATCATGGCCACACCCAGGATGGGTGGGAAAAATCTAGCGTAAATCAACAGCGGTTGTGCAGTGAAGCAGAACAGTAGGTGCATAGGCTCGCACGGTGTTTGTTTCTGTCCACCTTTGACTCCAAGTCACGAGAGCCCGCAGGCCCCCACCCCCACCACCAGGGGCAGTTGAGGCTTTATAGGCAGGTCAAGGGTGATTGGCTCATGGTACATGGACCTTTGCCGAAGGTCCTGCAGCAGAATGGCCAGCCAGGCCCTGCCCTCCACAGAGCCCACTTCTCTCCTGCTCTGCATAATCTGCATCATCCCCGCTGACTCAGTAGCGCTCCCAGTGAGGGGTACACCATGTCAGAGCCATAGGAGAGTTTATGGGCAAGCGGACATGGGGGGACAGCACGGGCCTGTGGACAGATGAGCAGGCGAGAGCGTCCCACACCTGGCCATTACCATCATTCAAACCCAGTGGTGCTCTGAGCAGGAGTGGCCTTGGGTGTGCCCTCCCTCCTGGTCATCCACGCAGTGGGGCTTCTTACCTGGTGGGCACTGGCACCCCACAGATGGCTTCAGGGCCTCCCGGCGTCTCCGTGAATGAAGCTTCCATTTCTGTGTGAGGAGACAGAGGAGAGCTGTTAGGAGGAACCTAGAGGTGCCTGGGGGGTGTTGCGGGTGAGGAGGCCACAGGGGCGGGGCAGGGGGCAGCAGACAATTCCTGAATCAGAGTGGCCACCGGCACTGGGTAATAAGAAGCAGACGTGGAGACGGCCTGGTCCTGGCCAGTGTCTGCCGTGTGCTCTGAAATAAATTAACCCCAAGCCCAGCGTCCCGCCTGCCCCCCCCCCTCAGGCCTCTACCTTCCTCCACCCCACATGCTCATGGGCACAATGGCCGACTTTTCTCAGCTCTCTGCTAATTGTTTCCTGTCTAGGTCTGGGTTCCTACATGCCAGGGGTGGGGACAGTCACTTCTGTTCCTCTGGGGTCCCACACAGAGCCAGGGATAGGCGGGGAAGGGGAAGAAAGGGCAGGAAGGGGTCTGGGCAGACCCTCAGCTCCCCACCAGCCCATAAAAGCCAATCTGGAGGGCCCCAAAGGGAGGCAACCAATGGATCGAGACCCCTCCCCACCTCAGGGGCTGCCATGACTGTGGTAGTGACAGGAAGGTTGTCCCTAAAGCACACAGGGGTGCTTCTTGGCTGAGCGGCTGGGGCCTGGCCGGGTAGGGGCACAGTGCAGAGGGACGTCCAGACCAGGGGGACATAGGCAGGTCTTGTGCCCTGAGCTGGAGATTGTGAGAGGGTCACGATCCCTCACTGGGCCGTGAGAGGATGGGAAGGTTGGCGCTGAAAGAGATGCTCTGCAGGTCCGCAGTTAGCTGAGGTTACTGCACAGGGTGTTCAGGAGAGGTTGTGCCTGGAGCCCAGAGAAGGTCCAGCGCCCCAATCCCCAGGAGCCCAGTGCTCAGGCTCAGGACCCCCAGCCTCAGGGCCAAGCACCCTCTGGTTTTGCTCCTCACGCTGGCCTTCCTTTCATGGGATGAGTTGCCATTTTTCAAAGTGACAGATATTTTTTCTCCAGCAAATCTGCATTTCTAATTTCTCTGGAAAAACAAAGTTGAGAAATTAGAAATATTCTCTGGGTGTACAGAGCCTGTCCTGTGGCCACAGGGTCAGGCCAGAGCAGAACCATCATCCTTGACCCGGGGGGTCCATCAGCTGCCCCTCAGAGCTGGGCAATTCTGTCTCCAGAAGAGGCCCAGAGAGGGGAAGGGAGGCCACGTGGGAAGTGTGGGAGGCTGAGGGGCTCCTGGTGTGGGGTTGCAGAGGGAGGGACCAGGAATCTTCATGAGGAATCCTGCCCCAATGGCAGGGAGCCGGGCACTTTCCTATGACAGTCATACCTATTGCTCAATCTCTAAGGCAGGTTTAGTAAATCTCACTTTCCACTTACAAAAACAGAGGCTCAGAGAGGCTGAGGGACTTGCCCAAGGTCACACAGCCGGACTGTGGACTTGAGACCTGGAGTGAGAGTTCAGGTCTCCTGGTGCAGAGGTCAGTCCACCCTGCTTGACAGAGGAGGGAGACGTGTGTCCCTGAGAGAGAGGCACAACCATAGAATAGGGTACTGGGGTGTGCTGTGAGGGTGGCCACAGGGTATTGGGGGAATTAGATAGGAGGGGGAGGAGAAATGTCCTCAGGGTCCTCTCTGGGAAAGGAAGCTAGCACACAAACACTGGGTGGGGAACTTAGAGGTCAGGCTACAGTGGACACAAAGGGGCCATGGGGCAAACTGGCTGCCTTCCAGAACCAAGTTGACGCCTGAGTCAGCTCAGCCCCGAGGGGTCTATTCAGATCTGTCTACATCCCTGACCTCCCACCCCCAACACGGAAATCTTCAGGGGGGCTTCTTGGGGACCGTCTCTGGTACATAGGAGTGTGGGCCCCGACAATGCTAAATGACAATGATTGATAAGTCAAAGCAGCCGATTGACAATGTTTTGGCTAAAAGGACGATCACCTGTACCAGCCCCAGCTGGGAAGATGAGAACACAGGGGCCGAGACAGAGACAGCAGCGGGCGGGGCCCCTGCCTGCTAGGTGCCTTCCAGTGGAGGAAATGGACTAGGGCGCGACAAATGAGAGGACAGATCCAGGCAGGGACAAACATGCAGGGTAAGGGGACAGTGATCCTGGAGGAGCTCTAGGGGTGCAGGAGGGGACAGGGTGTTTGAGCTAAGACCCTGCAGAAAGAAAGGAGTGAGCGATGCTGAGATCCGGAGGAAGCAAGTCCCAGCAACGGCAGCGCTGCTGCAGGCATCCGAGCATGGAGCAACATGGCAAGTGAGCGTCCAGGGGCTGGTGTGGCCCACAGGCCTGCCTGGACGGGCAGAGGGAGGGGAACACGTAGGTCATGTCTGACCGCTGGGGGTGGACAGGGTGAAGGCAGAAGACAAGGATCCCTGATGTTCCGTGGCCTGGTGAGAGCCGGAACGTGAGAGCCGGAACGTTCTAGAACTTGTGTGGCCCCTGCAGAGTGTTCCTGGACTGTCCCCCCCCCCAGGGGCTAGTGTCTGCTGTGGGGTGGAGCTGCCTCTGTCCAGGTCGCAACCGCTCCCGGAGAGGGACACGGGAGTGTCGCAGAGACCCTGGGGGGCGAACTGGCTTCTTCGCCTCCACCGGAGTGTGTTTCTGAGGACAGGTCCAGCTCTGGGACCCCTGTGGGCCAGCAGGGCCTTTTGGTCCTGCCACAGCTCAGCTCTGCCCTATGCAGAGGGCAGACTCCCTGATTCCCCTCCACTGGGAACCAAAAATATCTGCTCAGACACCTCTGTCTGGGCCTGTTTCCTGGGAACCAACCTAAGGGAGGGCCAGAAGTGATGTCCAGGTCTCCCTGCCCTGTGCAATGGGTGGGAGTGGACCCCAGGAGAGGGGAGGGGTCCTGGAATAAGCCGGCCACGAGCGCTGCCCCGACACATCCCTCCCTCTCTGTGCTTTGGTGGGGTCCATCCAGTAAGCACAGAGCTGTTGGAGGGGGTGCCGAGGCTGGGTAGGGGCAATGACTTTCAGCAGGAGGGGCAGGGCTCGTGGGAGAAGCCGCTGAGACCTGCACAGGTGGCCCAGACTCTGAACTGAGTGGGATAAGGGGGCTTCTTGGGCCTAGGGAAGGGGCCTTGGAGGGTGTGAAAGACAGGAGGGGACCCTTGAAATCGAGCTTGTCTGGCCTGCTGCAGCTCCTGTGGAGAATGGTCGGAGGCCAAGAGTCCTCCCAGAGGCCACCACAAGGTTCCCCATCCAGGAGGTAGTGGGTGATCTGGGTCACGGCCAGGCCCCCATGATGGAAAGGGTATTCAAGGGGAAGTAGTAGATGGGCCCCAGGAGTGATTGGGTGAACGATGGAACGGGACCCTGCCCAGCTGAGCCATGGTGACAGGAACTGGGCAAGAGGCGGGTCTGTGGGGAGAGGGAGAGTTTGGCTGGAGGCACCTAAGGGGCATTCTCGGGAGGGGACCAGTGGACAGAGGGTACCTGTGCAATGGACTCAGAGGCGGGAGTGGGAGCTGAGGAGGGAAGTGAGGGGTCCAGGAGCCAACTCAGGGCTAACGGGACACAGGCGTGGAAAGAGGCTCCCTTGACCCTGGGGGCACTGTCTCTCCCAGACAGGAATATTCTTTTCTCAGTGATTTTTTTTCTTTTGCTTCACCTTCAGCCATGTGGTATTTGATATGCCAAAAAACAGTAACAACTATAGACCTGGTTCCATGACCTGAAGACCCGAACCCACCGTCCTGGAGCAGATGCCCTTGGGCTACGCTAGCACATGACAGATGTTACTGGTGCCCACTTGGCAACTCGATGAACAATGGGAAGACAAGGAAGTGAAGTGATACTCAGAGGTGCTCAGGGAGTGCTCCTGGCTCTGTGCTCTGGGGCTGCTCAGGAGACGATGCGGGCTGGGGCGGGATCTGGGGCCCTGAGCTTCCAGGGGCTTGTTTCTGATAAGGACTAAAGGGCAAATGCACAGCCTGCTCTCCACTCCGCCAATCCAACACCTTCCCCTGAGGTCTTGCCTGGCGCTCCCAGCCCTCCCTGTTGGGCTTCGCCCCGCCCTGCCTAGCTCTGATGCCAGGGGCCTCCCATCACCAGGAGTCTGCACTTTCCCCTCACTGCATCTGAGCCAGGGCAAGCTACCTGAAGCTCGGCCCACGCGAGGCTCGGCCATGGCCCTGAGGCCAGGCCCCAGCCTCAGCGCCCTTATGCCACTGTCTTCGTTGTTCTCACGCCTTCTCTCTTCACAACCCTGTGCTCCACTTTCAGCATCACTGCCAACCCGGTCAGGAGAAAACAGGGGGCAAGCGGAAGCCCCTCCTAGCTCCTGCATCCCACCCACCATACCAATGATTTCTTCCTCTAGAGCGGTTCCACTGCTATCTGGGATTGGCCAGGGCTCCCCACTGGGAACCAACTAGTCAGTGCTGGGGGGGCTACGGGGCTATATTGGAACCCCTGCACCCCACTGTCTGAGTGACACCAGGTGCAGAAAGTGCAA
>JAJIBD010005236.1:0-25423 GCA_021461705.1 Cryptotis parvus | reverse complement strand
TTAGATTTTCATTAAAACACAGGTAACAATGACGTTTGAAAAGTGATATTTAGTATGTATCTTTTGTTGGCAAAAAATTTCTAATGAAACTATGAAACTGATACTTAGAATAAGTTAGAAACAGGAGGAGAAATGAGTTAATTTTATTTCACAGTTTAGCTGTTAGCTAATGTGTTTCATTCAAGAGTGACTTCTCGACTAAAATCTCTGATTTGACACTGAGCATGGAAGTACCATTTCTAAATACATCCATTCAACACTGTCCTCAAATACCTAATGACCAACTTTAATAGGAAATATTCACTAATAGGTTGAAACTAACAAATATTTGGAAGATCTTGGAAGAATTTAGAAGGGTAGGAAGCTTCTTTTTGCTGAGACTGCCACTGTCCCTAACATACCCAATCCAAAAGTTGAATTATAACAAATACTAAGTTTAGAGGGACTGGGTATATAACTTACAGGGCTAGAGTACATGCTTTGTAAGTTCAGTTTTCAGTGGTCCCCTCAACACTCCACCACTAAGCCCAGCACATTATCAGGCTGATACTGGTAGGTGGAGGATCCTTGAGAAGTACCCTATGGTCAGAGGTATGAATAGGGAGTTTTTCACAAATTAAAAAAAAAAGCAAGGCAAAAGAAAATTGGAAGTATTTTTATATAAATCTCATTTAGAATTGAGGTTCCTCTTGCTGCAATGAAGGGGATGATATTTAAAAACAAAACAACAAATATGACTCTTGATAACTGTGAATAAGTCCACATCACCTCTCTAAATTAAAGTTCTTTCATGAATCAGAGGTCTTTTCAAAGTGGAATCTACCCACAAGCGTCTGGGAGTTGGAGGTTGGGTGGGGCAGAAGGGAACAGTGTGCTAACAATTGTTGTAAGTGATAATACCAGCCTAGAACTGAATATTGAATACAGGCAAAAAGATACACATGATAACCTCTAAAATGTATATATCGCAAGCCTCAAGTGTGGCAAGAGAAGGAAGAGAGAAAGAGAGAAAAGAGAAAGAGAAGAAAGAGAAAGAAAAAGAAAAGGAGAAAAAGATGGAGAACTCTCCATCGAGGCAGACTAGGGCAAAGGGAGAGTGGGGACATTGGTGATGGGAAATGGGCACTGGTGGAGGGGATGGGTGCTGAAACAATGTATGACCGAAGCAGGACATAAACATCTTTGCAATTGTATATCTCACAGTGGTACAATAAAATATAAAAAAGAGATTAAACAATTTAAAGTTCTCTAACTGCACCCATTAATATTTAACAGATTTTATCAATTAGGACAGATTAAATCAGGACAGCCATGGGTGGGGTGGGTTGTGCTAAGGGTTATGTGGATAATGCTTTCAGTATTGCTGCAATTGTTTTATTGTGGTTGTAGTAGTGTTCGCTGCTGTTGTTTGGAACTGAATTAGAATTTTACATGTAGGAAAGTGACTATCACTAAGCTACATTTTAGGCCCATATGTTGTTGTGTTGAGAAGTTTAGAAAGTGATAGTGTGGGCATTTCCTAGGTCTCTTCTAGGGGAGTCAGAATTTAGCTTCTAAGCTAAATCCTCCTGATTTTGAGTAACTAAGATAGATTTTGAAGTTGGCTAAGCAAACCCTGCATGTATTTTTTTAAGCAGATGGGAAAGGAATGACTCTGTGTTGGACCCCATCATTTTGTAATTATAGCTCAGATAATTATTTTGAGATAATTGTGTTCTCAAAAACTTTTTCCCTTTTTAGACTATCTGAAATTTGGTGTAATTTATTTGATTATTTATATTATCTATTTTTTCTGGGATCTTTACTATACCACATATCTGAGGAGCATATAAATTAGGATTTTTAAACTGCAATAGGACATATTACTTGGCATGTCATACTGCATAATTATATGTTATACAGATATATTGATCTTATACATTGTGAAATAAAACATGCTTTTTTCAACCTAAAGGCTTTACATGTATCATCTCACTTAATTCTCATCAGAACTGTGAACCGTTTATCATTCTGATTTGAAAATTAGATGCATAAATATGGAGGGTGTAGTGTAAAAAATACAATGGAACATGTAATGGATTTGCTGAAATCCCCAAACTGACCACTTAAAACTCTAGGTTAATTGCATTATGTGAAGAAGGCAGAAACCCCCCCTTTCCCAAACAGGGCAGGCCTACTCATGGAAAGTTACCAATTTAGGGCCTGAGTGTCCTTTTCATCTTGAAGTAACCTTTTTTTATCTACAAAAGGCCTAGAACAAATTCCTGTTAGAGGTTATGAGACCCCGCCCAGAATCTACTATCTGGCCTGAATTGCCTGGATTGCATTCCTGCACGTACGCATAGCCGTTGCTGACCCATGACCCCAGCGTGTATCTAGCTGCACCAAATATAGAAAGAAGTATTAAGAATGATCTGATTGGTGGGAGATGGTTACTTGGTACAAAGTGATTGGCTGCCTGCGTGCGGACCTTGATATAATATTTTAAATCTATTGGATGTTTATGTGTGGGCTTTTCTGTAGTGGCGGGAACTATCTCTTAAAAGATCCTCCCTGGAAGGGCTCTCTCAGGGCTCTTAGGCACTGACCACTTGGGGTCATGCTATGGGCCCAAGTATACTCAACTATTAATAAAGCCCTTGCTTTTGCATAGGACCCGGTCTCTCAGAGTTTTCCATGATAGATGTGGTGTTCTGAGGCTCCCAGTCAGTCACCCATTGGGTGGCCAACTCTTTCATATGCATTAGAGTGTCCATAGGAGAAAATAAAAGAAGAATCATTCAAGCACAGACAAGCAAATTATAAAACTTTTTCTCAAGTGTTTGGCAAGTTACTATTAAAGGAAAGATTTATGTTTTGAACTCCATTAAATTAGGTAGTATGGCCCCATTTACATATTGTACTTAAAACAGATGTATGTTTGACTTTCAGTATTCTCCAATGTTTGGTGATATTCAAGATATGGAAACTTCATCTCCCAGTAAAGCTCCTAAGCTCTGGCAGAACTGTCATACAAATTATATGCTCTGTGAATATAAAACAGAGCTGTTTCCTGGGAAAGTAAAATAATTGCTAGCTTAAAGATAGAATTAAGTCCACATCCCAACCCTCGTACCTTCATACATGACATGATTTTGTATGAGTGAAGTTTGTGATCCTGAGGTGTCATTGTGGATGAAGATAAAAAAATTTCTTAAAACTTGTCACAATTAAAAATATATATTAAATAAGATAACTAGAAAAAAGATATATTTGAGGAGAATAATGTGCACTAAAATAAAGTTGACTATTAATTTTCTTTTATGGCTATTAAATATGAATATTCAATGTTAGTTATTGGTGTTCTAGGTTAAATTACAGGTGAAATTCCTTAGGAGATAAATATGCATCACTGGATGGGGACAGGTGTATGCTCAGAAGGTCTAAACACATTTGTTGAATCTTAATTTTGTTTGTTTGGTTTTGTTTTCGATATATACTGGCCATGCTTAGGACTTACTCCTGGCAGAACTCTGTGACTATATAGGTTGCTGGGGCTCAAACAGGGTTGTCCTCACTGGTATAAGGCCAGAACCTACCCACTGTACTGTCCTTCTGGCCCCTGCTGTGATTTGTATCCCTTTTCAGAGAGAGATTTTACCTAAGTTTCGCTGAATGCTACCGGCGACAATCCCTGCTTGTGTGTTAGCTGAGAGTGAGTTAGCTCTAATCCACCGTCATCACACAGAGATATGACATGCAAGCTGCCATTTGTTTATTGTTTTTAAAATTGTTTTGGGGGACAGTTGGAGAGACTGTCTAAATTTTCCAACAATCGCAACAGACACTTAGTATCCATAATCACAGTCACATAAACAAAAATTAGTGTTCTTGGACATTTTCAGAGCTTTCAATTTCAATAGTTGTTTTGCGAGGAAAGTCTAATGCTCACAAGAAAAGAAAAGAAATCTCCGCTTCTTTGATTGTTCACAGAACAAAGGCCAAATGCAACAAAGAGGCAAAGGACAATCTTTCAACTCCCTTGAAGTAAAAGCCCTTTGTGTATTTTCTAGATTTATTTTTTGTGGGAAAAATACAAAAAAAAAAAAAGCAACTGAATCCGGACAGGGATGGGCAGGGATTGTTTACCCTGCTGCTTGTGATGTACCGGTGCTATTTCCCATTTAATAATCCATATAGTGAAACCGTTGCTCTTTGTTCTCTTCTCCTTCCTGAGGAGGACACTCAGACTATGCCCTAGGGAAGATTACCAGACCTTGTCTTTGATTCATTTGAAAGGCTGTAATTGGGCAACTTCAAACTCCATTTAAAACCTTTCTGTGGTGCTTGAAGGCCCACTTCTGTACAAAGGTTTTGTTAACGCTTTCCTTGAGAGGGTCCTGTCCTCACAACCTCTCTACGGACTGTTTGCATTTGGGTACCTGGAGAACCCGGGCATTTGGAAGGCTTTGTGTTTCAGAAACTGACATTCATATTTAAATGTCTGTGTAAACTACACTCAAAATAACTCAGAGTAAGTATTTAACTTCCTGTGCTTTAAAGTACTTTTTTAAAGAAAATAGGGATACTCAAGAGACAGAAATCATAATTTGGAGGGCTGGGATCATACCCAGCATCACTTGGTGCATTTCTGAATAGCACTGGGAGACCATGACCTAATATAATGGTTTGAGGCTCTTTATATTCCTTGAGCAAGCAGATGCCCTTGGGCTCTACTAGCATGAGATAAGACATATGGAGATGTTACTGGTGCCCGCTCGAGCAAATAGATGATGAACGAGAAGACAGTGACAGTGACAGTGACTGGGAGACCATTGATTCTGTGCTTGAGATCAGAACTGGGCCCTCTGCATATATAGCCTGTCTTCAGCCCATTGCACCTTCTCTCCCTACCCAAGAAATCTATATTTTGTTTTTTTTGTTTACCTGCTAGATTTGTGGGTCCCATGCCTAGCAGTGCTCCTGACTTACTTAGACAATCCTTGCTTGTGTGTTAGCTGAGAGTGAGTTAGCTCTAATCCACCATCATCACACAGAGATATGACATGCAAGCTGCCATGTGTCACCCTTTTAGGTGTCACCCTTCGTGATTCAAGAAATCATATATGGTGCCAAGAGATCAAATCTGGGATGGCTGTGTGCAAAGTGTCCTCCCTTACCCTGTAATATCTCTCTGGCTAAGGAATTTCATTGTTAAGATAAGGTTCTAACAAGCTCCCCCACCTTTAATAGGCACTGCACTTCCAAAGCATTAATAACCAATAGTCACATGAACAATGAAATTGGCAAAAGATAAAAATGACGATGCCTCTGCATGCCTCTCCCTCCAATAGAGGGATATTAATGGATATTAAAATCCCTCCTTTAGGGATGGTATCACTTCTCTTCCTGTTGTGGGCATCTCCATATGACCTGTCACATGCTAGTGTGTAAGATAGTTTCATCTGCTTCAGAAATTTTCCTGGTGAATTCTTAGAACCAAATTGAATCATCTTTGGAAATGATTTACCAGGTGCATGAAATCAAATTCCAAAATCAAGTCATAAATTATTTGTGTCACGTAATTTGTCGGGTGTACAGCATCCACTTCTGAATACCCAACACATCTACATAAATACAAGTAATTTTATTAGGAACTTTCTTAGATAAGCACTCCCAGTGTACATCCTTTCTATAGCTCATACCCTTCATGTTTTTTAAAATACACTGAACAATAGAGACTATGATAAGAGTCTTCTGGCAGGAACATAAATTTGGTAAGATAGTTTATCTGAATAGGGTGAGGAGGAAATAATTCAGTTCAGTGTATTCAGTTACTATTTATTGGAACTTGAAATACTGATTAAATGGCACTATTAAAATGGCTAAAGTACTATCAATTTATTTCATATATTAATATATAACATCAGTAATATCTCCAAAAATATAAATATTAGATTATAAGTAAAATAAAAGAACTAGTGTCTAGTTGGTATAAGAAAAAACTTTTAAATGAATTGTATCATTTAAACAAGAAGTAGTTTGTGAAATATATGAAATAGGATATGAATAATTGCCTTTACCAAATATGTGATATCTATCATCTTTCTAACACCAATGTATAAGATCCACAACACTCAACTCTAAAACTAGTCATGAATATTCACTTAAGCATAAACATTTTTAGGCCACCAAAAATTTAAGGTAGGCATCAAATTAAACATATTAAATTGTTTCTTTCTTTCTGAACAATGAACTTAAGAATTATTTGAGAACTATGAATGGTTTTGCATTCTTTCCAGAATTGGATACAAATATGATCTTGAACTGAATAGTTGCTAAACAGTTACTAAAATAAATTAATGAAGATAGAGAAGATATTAAGAAGGCACTAAACATTCTATAATGAACAGGCTAACTTCCCCAAACAATATAAATTCTAACCTAAAATGTCAAAAATGTCACAATTGAGAAACTGTTTATTTAAAGCATGAAGACATTAGAATAATGAGTGCTTGTGTCTTGATGAAGACAGATTAATGAAATTTTTTCCTGTATTTTCTATGAAATGGCCAAGTTTCCCTAAAGGGAAAAAAAACAAGCATACAAAACAAAAGAGGACAATTTTGTTTAGATTTTAAAATGTTGGAGCTCTTAAAGCACCTGACTTCCAAGGACACTAGAGCCGCTGAGGTTGGCATACACTTTGAGACATGTTACCATCCACGCCACTACCTTCAGATCTATTTCTATATAAATCAGCCCTACTGAAGTTTCTGTGCTCCTGTAGCTTCCTCAGTACAGACATTATGGAAATAAAAAATATCTCCAAGTGAGTCTTGCTGCTACTCACCTAGGCCACTTAGAAGGAATGGCTTTTCAGTTCCCAATGAAATGGCCTTCATTTTAGCCAGTTTGCATTGCTTTTTCCTTAAGAGAGAAACAGACACTTTCATTTTCAATGAAATTAATCAACAGAACACTTCTCCATGAGTGGACTGCAGTGCTAAGGCTGAATTAATTCAACCTGAAGTATTCTGTGCTTGTCTTCTATTAACCCATCATCAGCGTGTTAAGATCCTTAATGCTGGGAAATATGTATGAGTCTTATATCTCATTTAGTCTTCTGATTCGAAGAAAATGGTCTTGATGACTACACAGAATCAGTTAGGGTCCTTCTGAGAAATGGAACCAATAGAAAATGAATGCATTGATTCTAAAAAATCTGCTTATTGTATTATAGAGGCTGGGAAGTCCAAACTCTTCAGGTTGGACCAGTAGACAAACACAGAGAAAAGAGGAAATGCTGCAGTTAAAAGTCTGAAAATGCTCCACTACAGAATTCCACTTTCTCTGGGAGGACACTCTTTTATCTATGTAGGTACTCAGCTGCTAAGATGTGATCCACCCACTTTGTAGAGAACATTTTGCTTTTTCTCAGTGTCTAAAATCCATTTACAGAAAAAATTTCACCCCAGAAACCCTTACAAAGATATCTGTATTTGGTCAGCTATGCTGGCACATGAAATTATCCCTAAATAGTCACCATATAATACACACAATTTATTTTCTTCATTTACTCCAAATGAAATAAAACAGGTCAATTTTTGCAAATGCACGTAAATGTTTGTAATAATTTTATTAATAATTGTCTCAAACTGGAAACAAACAAAAATTGATAAGTCATTCATGAAACAGAATACAATCATAAAGTAAAATAATTTGGTGAGGTCGCATTTGGCGGTTCTCAGTGCTCAGTACTCAGGATTAAGACACTCCTAGAGGTATTCAAGGGGTCATATGTAGCGCTAGGAATTGAACTGGGGTCAGCTGCATGCAAGTAAAGCATAGTAAACTCTGCACTATGTCTCCAGCCCAAACATGGGTGAATCTCAGTTAATTTTGCTATGTGAAAATTTTTCTAGATTTAAATGCTACAAAAGACTGAAAATATATCACCAGGCTATATTTTCTGATATCTATGTCAGAATCTTCAAAATTCCTCCAACAGAAAACATTGGGCAAATTTCAGTGGTGCGAATAAAATGCTTGTCAGATTCACATTATTGCTTATGTCATTTCCCAGAACATTTCTGTTAATCCTGAGTCTCATCAGTTAATTTCTCAAAATGGAAAATAGAACTATTAAACTGTTCACATAATCATATGAAAAGCATCCAAAGAAATAATATCACTATTTGTTGCTTAGAAAACAAGAAAATTATGTCCATTATATTTTGGCTTGGGCAATGTTCTAACTTATCTTTTTTACAATTTATATTAAGACTTTTGAACACGGTTGAAAATTCTGTATTTAATGTTAGTGCAATAAATTATCAGCAAAGCAGTCTCCCAAACAAGGGGGTCTTTGTTTATAATTGTGGTTCATTCACTGGGTTAGACATCCAATTCCAATTTCAATGACAGTAGGCAAATAAACAGAACTTTATGTGCTTCTACCCATAGCAAGGTAATAAGTATTGACCTTGGTTGAACATGTCACCAGAAGTCTGAGAAGCAAATTGCTGAAAGAGACTGAAAATCACAGTGAATCAACTAGCCTTCCAGTCATACCAGGTATCTCTGTCAAGATATTCTGTAAAATGCCATTAGAGGAACAACAGGGAGATGGAAGTCAACAGCCAAGCAAAAAGGGTCATTCACAAAAGAAGAGAAGAGGACAAGTGAAAATTACAGTGTTGACATTTGTAAGTAGGAATAAATGGAGACAGTCTTGGAATGGTGTTTGTAAGCAGGCAACAGGTAATTACATATAATAAATGCCTCAGAATTGCCATTCTTCTTGGGCCAGCATACTCTTTCTTGTTTTGATTGCCTCCTTCTGCAATTCTTTGAGGTTTGTTTTCTTTTCTCTCTTATTATCTTTGAACTCTATATTGATATTGAAGCCTTACATTTAATAAAGAGTCACTCATGAACACCTGAGTTTCCCCTTTTCCCAGTAGAAAGAAACAAAACTCCAATGGAATAGATATTTCACTCTTTATGTCTCTGCAATATAAATCCCTAGGATGTTTAGTCAATCCAGTAAAAATAATAATGAGATCTAACCTGGGCTTATCTGATATTCCATAGGGAAAAGAGAGAGATTTAAGCTTTACTAAGAGCCCACTATACATCATATACCACACACAATTCTTTCATATCTTATCATTCACAAAACAGAAGTTCAAATCCTAAAGTTTGGAATTAGTTTAATTGTAAAGAACAAAATGTAATTATTCAAAACATTCACTTTAATAGTTACCCAGCTCTTATCCTATCCTGGTTCTTGTTTATCATGAAACCATCTGCATCATGCAAGATTCGGTCTTTTCAAAAATCACCTATCTGCCATACTCAATATTGACTTGATCATGGACTAGCTACCTTCACTTTTTCGAAAAGAATAAAAATAAATCTAGATCTACCATCTGATATGGAACATCCAAACCAAAGAAATCATAATTGTCCTAGATAAAATCAGGTGCCTCTGGCATCTTTTTTGTCACTGTAGAGATTTCATAGGCATGTTACTAAATCAATCATTGGCAGACAAATAACATAATAACTGACTTCAACGAATAAAGGGACCTTCACAGAGAAAGGCTGGGGTGCTTGGAGTAAAGGAAGACATATGGGGGAAATGGGATTTCATAAGGGTGAAGGGAGCATAGAACTAATGTATATGTATTAAAAATTAATTCTTTGATTAATTTTTTGCCACTCAGAGTACAACATATTGGATAATTTGTATGAAATTATCAGAGAGAGATGAGAGTTGAATACATCTATTTGTCCTGTTATGTTCTTCCCAGAGAGCTCTCTCTCTCTCTTTCTCTCTCTCTCTCTCCCCATCCCTCTCTCTCTGATGCAAATAAGCATGGATTTGGGGTAGGTATGACATGTGATTATCAAATTCTGAGTCACTGCCTTGACCAATTAAACATCCGAGAAGTCTGTACATGAAAATGTCATGCCTCTCAGGCTGCATGAATTGATTTTAATGCTTTGTGGTTTTGCTGGAAACAAACTTAACAAGTCCAAAAGCTTGGTCACTAAGAATGGAAACTTGATTGGATTTAACAAAAATAGATACAGAACAGCAAAAAATACAATATGCGGTTAGCCACAAACGAAGTCTCTTCCACTTAGCTCTGCTGACATCTGAAACTCTTCTCTGTCATCACTGCTCTACTGGGCTCTGGTGTGGCTGTCGACGATCTGAATACAGAGCATCAATGTAAGCCTCGCAGGTTTTGGGGTTCACAAGGATGTCAAACTTACAATCTTGTAACACTTTCCCAATTCTGTTATTTACTTTGGGGAGGGTGAACAGGAAGATATATTTGGTATCACCAAAAGTATGCCACGGAAAATAACTCTGAGCCTGAATGTGGCACATGACATGTGAGGTGGTAAATTCAACTCTGGGCTTACATCAGTACTGTCACAAAGCAAACCAAATTGAAACTAGGTTTGTCTTTATTGAATTGAGAACTTTAAAATCATGGGAAATTTCTCCCATTTTGTAGATCAATAATCTAATTAAGAATTTGAATGACTTTTCTGATTTTAATTACAGTGATAAAGTAGTGATGCATTTAACAGAGCCCTCAGACTTTTAATATTGCTGCATAGTGTCAAGAAATGATTATGTTTATTTCAGAACTTCAGTGTAGCAAGTGGAAAATGACAAATATACTTGGGCTTAAATCCTGACAATTATCCAGTCGTTGTTCTGTGAACTGTGGACAGGAATACTTAACATTTAAGGTTGTTGGTCAGTTGATAAGTAATGCATGTGTGACTATCATATGGCAACAGTATAGCAGATAAAAAAAATGTCAATACATTTTCTAATAAAATTAAAATAATGTTCTCCCAGGTATATCTTGATTTATCTTTCATCACTATATAGAGTAGGTGGATATATTATAACAAACTGCATCTCTACCTGATTTCAGTCAATAGGAAGTACCAGTCAAACTCCACATGGAACAGTGGGGGAAAGAAAAACAAATGAAAACTAAGTGCAATAGGTTATATTTGCAATTTGATACTGAACTAATGAAAGGACATTAGTGAGGAACAATGGAAACCAAAACAATAGTCTGGAGATGAGCTAATAGTGATTAACATCATTATCCTATAAATATTTGGGGAGACTTGCTGAAGATTATGTGGGAATCCTGTGCAGTATGTATGGAAGTTTTGAAAACAAAACCTTAATTAAAACAAATATTATAAGTTAGAGTTCTGCTCCCACCCTCAGCCATTCCCTTTGTTAAGTTTTGTCGGTAGTGGGCAGTGGCCAGTTACTCCCCAGTACCAGTTCCCAATATTAGATGTTCTGTCTCGATTTTCTTTTTGGAGTATGTTAACACTTCTGACTTTTTTCTCCTTCTATTAAAGCTTATTTTAGTAAACAATTACATGTTTGCCAATATATGGAACCCTTACGTATCCCTTACTTAGCTTTGCAAGTATTTCTCCACTGAGTAAATCATATTTAATGACTTCCCTATTTTAGAAATTTCAAGATTATTGACTCATGATTTTTGCTAATAACACCAACAGAGAGTTTTCACAGTTGAGATCAAATCCTTCCAACACCAAAGGCCATGCTGAAGTTTGATATTATTGATCAAATGAAACATCAATGAAAACATACTAATTGATCAACATAAGCTTAATTTTCTCTGTGTACTCTAAACTTAGATAACTCCAAATATCACAAAGGTATTAGTTCATCACAGTCTAGTAAATATATAATTCTTCAGTAGTTTCAGGCTTATGGATGCTCAGAGCTTTGTGGATAATATTTATTTGTCATTTATCATCAGGTTTTCTAAGAATGAAATCCCTGCAAGAAATGCAAAGCAAGTTCTCAAATGGATGTGAAGATGGAGGGATGGATAGAAGAAACTTTAGTCTACAGGTTTAACTAACCTGTAAACAAATAAACAATTTTTTACCGAGTTTTTTGAAAAGAAAGACAGCCAATGAATTATTATAGAAACTAGGAAATATTTTTCTTTATAACATAGACAAGAATTTAGGTTATAAAATTTTTTTTCAATAATTTGGATTATTGGGGCAAGAGCGATAGCACAGCAGGTAGGGCATTTGCCTTGAACATGGATGACAAAGGGGTTTGATCCCTGGCAATCCCATATGGTCCCCCAAGCACTGCAAAGAGTAATTCCTGAGAAGAAAGCCAGGATTAAGCCCTGAAGATCACTAGGTGTGACCCCCCAAAAAGAGCAAAAAAAATGGGGGATTATGATGGCATATTATGGCAAGGTCCATCAGGCTCCATTTTACAGGCTCCTAATAGCTGCTAGCAGAAGAAAGCAAAAAAAAAAAAAAGTCAGATAACGTATCTTTATTAACTCATTGTACTCCAGGGGACTGTGAACTTTCAAATCATGGTCTCAGTGACTCAGATCCTTCATTAATTCTGGGTTGTTTGGACTGCTACCATTGGACTCATCAAAACCATCAACCTACTATATGTTCTTAAACCCAATGACATATAGTATTTTTTCCACCTGGAAAGTTAGTTTAAATTAAACTGTACATTCTCTTCTTGTAACCTGACTATATTTAAATTAAAATTTAGCATAATTATCATAATTATTCTAAAATGAACATAGACTAAGAACCAGATGAATTGGTTACAGAATTTTGTTATTCAAGGGGACAAGGGAAATACTGTTTATATGTGTTTCTATCTATAAGGAGTATACATGGAACTTTTTGATAGGGGAAGGGGTGGGAATCACACCCAGCAATGATCAAGGGTTACTCCTGTCTTTACACTCAGGAATTGTTCCTGGCAATGCCTTGGAGACCGTATGGTAGGCCCATGATTGCACCTGAGTCAGCTGTATTAAAGGCAAATGTCCTCCCTGCTATTCCATACCTCTGGTCACCTACTAGGAGAATACTTAACACAAAGATATTTCCAAACCTTTCATGTAAAGGCAAAAAGACTCTATGGAGGTTAGTTCTATTTCGTCATCTCTGACACCTCCACCACTCTTGCACATTGTTACTTAAGGCCTGATAGATTTCCTCATATTGAAATATTTTATATATTCTAATTAACACACTCACTTTAAACCAAATTCTTGCATTGATTTTCTGTATGCACTAATTTGGCCTAATAATGTGCATAGTCCATCTACATCCAAATTCTTATGAAACATCATATTCATTTGATGATGATGTGAGGATATTTTACTGAATTATTTTATTGTCATGGCCTTTGCCTGTTTATATTGCATTTCTTTCTATAAAACTCTTATAAATATATTCAAAGAACCAAGGTAGATAGTTGAAATTGCTAGGTTCCCAGAATTCGGAATCAACATTCATCAGACAAGTCCTAATTATCCTTGTCATGGCCTTTTCCTACTCCTCTGGAGTCGACAAACAATTTCCAATGGCTGTCACACTAGCAACAGGGGGAAGTACAATGAAACAACCATCAACATAGCTCCCTGCTGTCCATGTCTTCATGTTACCTAATGAGCAGCCTGTTGTGGAAAGAGTTTAATCTTGGAAATCAGATTGTCCTACTTTAATAGTCTTAGACATGAGATCCAGGGCTAGTCACTTTGGTTCTCACTATCTTTATCTATAGAATGACTTTGGTTCTCACTATCTTTATTTATAGAATGGGATAACATTTCCTAGCTTTCAGTGGATTAAAGTATCTTTTACAGGGTTTGGAATGGGATAGATATGTAGCAATCAAATTTCAGTTATTTGTATGAGACTGATTCATTTTTTCACACCCACTTATGGTTTAATAAAAATATAGCATATAAATATTAAAAGTAAAAAGCAACAGAAGTAAACCCAAAAAATAGAATTGTAGATGGATTTTCTCAATAGTTCTTAAAATCCACTTTGTAATTGTGTCTCTTATATTTTAAGGACTCTGATTCCTGTGCAGATGTTCACACTCAAACTTAAATGAAACAAATATCTGCTAATTGCTTCAGTTTCTTTTATTGGTAGGCAAATAAGTGCACATATATTGCTATTTAACTATTTTAAATGTGGAGCCTGACATCACTTGATCACTTGATCACTTGAATCCCGTTATTCATCGATTTGCTCGGCGGGCGCCAGTAACATTTCCATTGGACCCTATCACGTGCCAATGTAGCCCAATGGCATCTAGTTGATTCAGGAATATGAAGAGCCTCAAACCGTTCTGTCAGGGTCTTAACAAGGAAGTCTGACCATCTTGTAGGTGGGCGGCCACGTGATCTTTTTGACATCCCGTGGGATCCAGTTGGTCTTGCTTGCAGCATCAGATCCCTCAATATATGCTTCCGTTGCCAGTGTACGTGCATTGAAAGTACAGACAGTCATTTTAGTCCTTCTTCGTTTTGGCAGCCTAGGACAGCCTTGAAATTTTATCAGGCACTGCTTGTTTGCCTTTCTTACTGCTGCCGTATTAAGGGCTCTTTCGGGTCAGGAAAATAAACATTTTTGTTACTGGATTTGGCATATCGAACACGCATCGGACAGCTTGCCAGGCTCTGCCATGTGGCACTATATTCTCATTACTTTGTGGGGCTCTCTCAGAGGAGTGGGTAGAATATTTGTGGTAGTTTGGAGGTAAGTCGCAGCTCTCGTGGTCCATGGAGTGCAGGGGGTTCAACGGGAAAGCTGGTTCCTCCTCTGCCGGGGTGCTACCTGTGTCTTAGGCTCAAGCATTCCTGGGTTTGAAATACTCTCCTCTGAAGGGCGGGTCTCTGCAGGGCGGGTCCTTGTAGGCTGGGTTTCTGACAAGCTGGGCTGGAGAATCATGTTTTTGCCAATTATTAACTGAGATCTCTGGTAATTTTTAAAAATTATAGTAATACTTCTACAAGTAAACAGGACTAATCCCTGAGCACTGTTGAATATGACCCCAAAAGTATCCCAATACTGTTTTTGAAATAGAGTAAAATTATACTTCATATGATATCTATGATTATTAAGAAAAACACAAGATGAACATAGTATATTATTTGACTTACCTAGTATAGCAAATAGAAGATTCAATGGTATATATTTTGTTTTTGAATCTATGTTTTGACCCTGCATTTTAGTATCACAATGTATACTGAAATGTATCCTAGTTACAGGAACTTCAACATCTAATATTATTCTTTTACACCAAATTCTTGGTTTAGCTTTCCTTCTTTGTATACATACAAGTTTTTTTCTTTCACTCGTTGTTTCCTTTTTAGACACCCAAACTATCACTTCCTTAGGTTAGTAGAACACCTGGAAGAGAAGTTAAGTAACTAAATTTTGCTAATTTTTTTTTTTGGTTTACATTATGGCTCCATTTCCCTAAATTCCAGATTCCAATTAATTTTCTCTAACTTTGGACTATCATTTCTTCATTTAATTCTAAAACTGTTTTCCCATTGCCATAAAAATGGCTGTCATATCACTTGATCACTTGAATCCCATTATTCATCAATTTGCTCAAGCAGGCGCCAGTAACATTTCCATCAGACCCTATCACGTGCCAATGTAGCCCAATGGCATCTGGTTGATTCAGGAATATGAAGAGCCTCAAACCATTCCTTCAGGGTCTTGACAAGGAAGTCTGACCATCTTGTAGGTGGGCGGCCACGTGACTTTTGACATCCCGTGGGATCCAGTCGGTAATGGCTCTAGTCCAGCGGTTGTCTCCAATCGCATTACATGTCCAGCCCATCTGATTTTCGATGTCTTGGCAAACGAGACAGCGTCCCTGATTCTGGAATAGCGACGGAGGTCAGAGCTCCGATTCCTTCTCTCACTTAAGTGAGGCATGATATTCAAGCATAGCTCTTCCGATTCCTCTCTGGGAGACCTGAATAGCATTCTCATACTGCTTTCATAGGGCCCAGGTCTCTGAGGCGTATGTTAATTCAGGAGAACAGTGGAGTCAAAAGATGTGCCCGGAGCCGGAGGTTCTTTGTCCTTTTAGCTATTTCTTCAATGCCTTTGAAGGCATTCCATGCTGCTCTCTTCCTCTTGTGCAGCTCAGGTTTTGGGTCGTTCATCATGTTGATTTCTCGACCTAGGTACACATAACTGCTGCATTCAGAGATGTTTATTCGATTGAGAGTGAATGGGGCCTCTGGAACTAGTTCATTCTTCATGAACATAGTTTTCTTTAGATTCAGCTGTAGTACTATCTTTCCACATTCTCGGTCAAAGTCAGCCAGCATTTTGCCACTTGGCTAATGTTTGGTATAATTAGAACGATGTCATCAGTGAAGCGGAGGTGGTGTAGTTGCCGACCATCTATCTTCACTCCCATTCCTTCCCATTCTAATTGTTGCATGATGTTCTCGAGGGTGGCGCTGAAGAGTTTTGGTGAAATGGTATCACCCTGTCGAACCCCTCTTTTCACATTAATGATCACTTCTTTGTACAATCACTTGAATCCCGTTATTCATCGATTTGCTCGAGGGCACCAGTAACATTTCCATTGGACCCTATCACGTGCCAATGTAGCCCAATGGCATCTGGTTGATTCAGGAATATGAAGAGCCTCAAACCGTTCCTTCAGGGTCTTTACAAGGAAGTCTGACCATCTTGTAGGTGGGCGGCCACGTGATCTTTGCATCCCATGGAATCCAGTCGGTAATGGCTCTAGTCCAGCGGTTGTCTCCAAATCGCATTACATGTCCAGCCCATCTGACTATCGATGCCTTGGCAAACGAGACAGTGTCCCTGACTCTGGAATAGCGACAGAGGTCAGAACACCGGATTCCCTTCTCTCACTTGAGTGAGGCGTGATATTCCATGCATAACTCTTTCAATTCCTCTCTGGGAGACCCGAATAGCATTCTCATCCTGCTTTCTTAGGGCCCAGGTCTCTGAGGCGTATGTTAATGCAGGGAGAATGGTGGAGTCAAAGAGATGTGCCCAGAGCCGGAGGTTCTTTGTCCTTTTAGCTATTTCTTCCAATGCCTTTGAAGGCATTCCATGCCACTCTCTTACCTCCTGCGCAGCTCAGGGTTTTAGGTCGTTCATCATGTTGATTTCTCCACCTAGGTACACATAACTGTTGCATTCAGAGATGTTTGTTCGATTGAGAGTGAATGGGGCCTCTGGAACCAGTTCATTCTTCATGAACATAGTTTTATTTAGATTCAGCTGTAGACCTATCTTTCCACATTCTCGGTCAAAGTCAGCCAGCATTTGTGTCACTTGGCTAATGTCTGGTGTTATTAGAACAATGTCATGGGCGAAGCGGAGGTGGTGTAGTTGCCGACCATCTATCTTCACTCCCATTCCTTCCCATTCTAATTGTTGCATGATGTTCTCCAGGGTGGCACTGAAGAGTTTTGGTGAAATGCTATCACCCTGTCAAACCCCTCTTTTGACATCAATGATCACTTCTTTGTAGAATGGTGAGATCCTGGTCGTGAATCCGTAATACAGCTCACAAAAGATCTCGATGTATTGGGTTTGAACACCCTGTTTGGCTAGGGCTTCGATGACTACTTCAGTCTCCACATAATCAAGGGCTTTCTGTAAATCAATGAACGTGAGACAGAGTGGCATCTTGTACTCCCTACAAACCTCAATGAGCTTGGTTACTGTCTGGTTATGGTTGATTGTGCTGAATCCTTTACAGAAGCCTGCTTGCTCGCATGGTTGTCCTTCATCTAGTGTTCTGCTAATCCTGTTCAGGATGACTCGTGTAAACAGCTTGTAGATGACAGACAACAGGCAGATGGGGCGATAGTTGCCGATGTCGTGAATGTCTCCCTTCTTTAACAGTAGAACTGTCCTGCTGGTTTTCATTGGGAGGGCACCTTGCATTCGGACCGGTAGTGTGTGAAGAGCCGAGGTAGTGTATTGATGAGTACTGACGGCAGATTCTTCAGGTGTTCAGGTCTGACTTTTTCTGGGCCTGGTGCTGATACCTTCTTTACTGATGAGATGGCATGATGGATTTCAGAAGGGAGAACCTTGGGAATGACATATCCATCCTGTGGAATTTGGTATGTGGGCAGGTGGATGTAGATATCAAAGAGATTTGAGTAGGAGTCATGGATAATCTTCTCCATTAGCTTTCTGGAAGATGTGATAGATCCATCAGGGGCATCAGAGGGCAGTCATCTTGGTCTTATAGTTGGCGAAGGACAGGCGGGCGGTGCGAATGCTTTTCCTGGCTTCTGCTGCATCTTCCAGTATTTCTGCTCTTCTGTCTTAGAGGTCTTCTTTTATCACTTCTCTGCACCGTTTAGCAAGCTTGGATGTTAGCATTTCGTCTCCTGAGGCTCGCCTTGCCACGTTGGCGAATGAGCTCGAGAGTTTCTGAAGAAAGGCTTCCTTTGTGTGTCTTTCTCTCTCTCGGCATTCTTCACACAATCATGGAGGTGCTGAACCAGTTGGTTGTATTCTTCATCGATGTCGTCAATGATGGTATCTTCCCATGTTGCTGCAATGGTGCCAAAGAGTTCCCAGTTGGTGGTCGTTCTGGGAGTTCTCTTCTTAAACTTTGCAGCCTTTTCTCCCCATTGCGGGAAGTAGAATTTTGAACGAAGGAGATGGTGGTCCGATCCTGTTTGGAATTTGGGGCGACCGCTACATCGGTCCAGACAAAACCGTCAATTGAAGATGATGTGGTCAATTTCATTGTGGAACTGTCCGCCAGGAGATTCCCATGTCCAATGTTTCGCTTCAGCTTTCTGGAACTGTGAGTTCCCATGAATGGTCTTGGTGGACATGATGAACTCAGATAGTCTCTCACCCTCTTCGTTCCATTCTCAGGCCATGGGTCCCGATGTGGAGTTCTTCAGCCGATCTTCTCGGTCCTATCTTGGCATTAAAATCACCTACTATGATCTTGTAGGAGGTGTGATCTTTTATATAGAACTCCTCCAATTCCATGTAGAATTTCTCAATTTCATCTTCTTTGTATGTGGATGTTGGTGCGTAGACAATGAAGATATAAATTGCTGGAAGTGGGCCACATCTCTCTTCAAGTGTAATCATCCTATCCAGTTTGTTAGGCATTCAAATGAATCAATGTTGATGGCCATGTTCGTGTTGACAAGGACACCAATGCCACCGGCGCCTCTTTTGTTGCATGTTCCAAGGAACAATACTTCTCCGTGTCAAATACAGCATGATGCAACTGAAGCCTCCTCGTCTCAGTCAGACCAATGATGTCGTGTTGCAGGACTCCTAAGGGCCGCTGCATCTGCTCTGGATTGCCTCCCGCAAATCACTCCTTAGATAAGGGGGTAGTCTAAATGTGGCAGTTCATCCGACCATGTATGCTGTACTAGTGGTATAAATATTCTCCCATGCTATCACAATCATCGTGGGACTAGCTAGATCTTACCAGCATATTAGCCTGGCCACGTAAGGACACCTAAGTAATTAGACCAGAGAGAAATGCTGTTTGCTTCCAAACAAAACAAGCATGGCTCCCTGATAAAATATAAAACTACAATGAAAGTAGAGGAGACTTGTGAAGGCTTGGAGAAATATTTAACTGACATTGGTGTTGATCTTTGGTACAGTGACATGCCATCTCAGAAACCCCCTTCTCTACATTTCAAAGGCATTCCGGCTCAAAACATTAGCACAGTAAAGGCCCTAGGTAAGATGCGGGAGGGGACTACCTGAGGGCATTGGACCCTCCCTGCTTTCCATAACAATGGGGAGGAAGGTCTGAGTTGCTGGGGGTATAAACTTGCCGGTTCCCGCTCTCCCGGGGCTTTTCTTCCCGGTGGGATCTCGCCTTGTGAGCATTTATTCCCCTTGGAAGCTTTACACGTGGTGGTCGCCATCTTGGCCTACACGTGGCTGGGGTTCTAGCCTGGCATCCTAAGCATCAGGTTTTCCTTTTGCTGATTTGTATGCCCTGAACCTGTGATAAGTAAAGCTTTTAAAACCTCATCGGATTCCTGAGTGTTCATCCATTCCTCGCCCGGCCGGAGGTAGAAGGGAACTACCGCTTCCCGGCACTGTCGAGGACTTGGCGGGCGCCCGACAATGTCGTACATTTGATCTTTTGCGCTTGCACCATCAGATCCTCAATATATGCGCTGAGATGCCAGTGACGTGCATTGAAAGTACAGACAGTCATTTTAGTCCTTCTTCGTTTTTGGCAGCCTAGGATGGCCATGAAATTTTATTAGGCACTGCTTGTTTGCCTTTTCTTACTGCTGCCATATTAAGGGCTCTTTCGGGGTCAGGAAAATAAACATTTCTGTTACTGGATTTGGCATATCGAACACGCATCGGACAGCTTGCCAGGTTCTGCCATGCGGGCACTATATTACGCATTACTTTGTAGGGCTCTCTCAGAGGGTAGAATATTTACGGTAATTTGGAGGTAAATCGCGCAATGGGGAAAGCTGGTTTCTGCTCTGCTGAGTGTACCTGTGTCTTAGGCTCAAGAATTCCTGGGCTTGAAATACTCTCCTCTGAAGGTCGGGTCTCTGCAGGGTGTGTCCTTGTAGGCTGGGTTTCTGACAAGCAGGGCTGGAAACTGGATTAATCTACTGGGTGGAGATTTTACCATCTGAGGAGTGTGGATTGTGATGACCGCTGCCAGCAAGGTGTGGAAGTTTCTCTGGGTTCCTCTGAGGCTCCATCAGGATGGTGGTCTCGGGTCGGAAGTTGCTCGTGGTCCATGGAATGCAGGGGGTTCAACAGGGAAAGCTGGTTTCTGCTCTGCCAGCTGTCATATAATAAGACACAATTTCTGGGAATCATTTAGGCATGTTTGATTGCTTAATTGGCCTAATAACCTACTTACCTCTCTTTCACAATAGAATGAGTTGTGGTTTCAACCTGAATGTGTTATAACATTTCTTTCAGGAATTGTCTGTCTTTTTCTTCAAACTCCGATTAAGTTTTGTACTCATGTGTAGGTCATAGATTAGCCATAGTCTCAGTTATTAAGAAAACGTATATTAAATAACTGGTTTGACAAGATGAAAGACTTAGAAAGTGTATTACCTAAAATTTCAGGAACCATCTTTTGTGGCCCAAACTCTGGTTACATTATAATTCACTCATTTATCTCTTAAAAATATGTTTGAACACATCTAATAAATAGGAGAGGATATTCAGACAAGAAAGTGTGAAATGTAGAATGTAACAGTTGAATTCACTTCTTATTATATCATAAAAAATAGACTAAACTTTTACCACCAGATCCTTTTATTAAACAAGGATAACTATAAATACGATATTTATCATGTTTCACAGCAACTTATATATTGTACAAGTTTAATAAATATGATTTCCATTTATTCCTTTTTATTCCCTTTATAAATATGATGTCACTTTTATTGCTAATGTGAAATAGATGAGCATATATAGTAGGACTATATAGCTTCTTTTACCATAATTTAAAAATATTACTCATTTTGTGCTCTATAATTATTACAATTAATTCCTTCTAAATATTAACAAAAAGACAGGGACTCCATTGACCCTAACTACTGATATGTGGAAAGATATCTTTTGCCCTCCATAAAGCAGGTGTACATCTGTACATAATGAGAAGAGATTGGGTTCAGAAAATATTATTTCTGTGTGAAATTATTAGAAGATTGTAATTAAAAAGTTGGGTAATGACTTACTTTTTGCATCTCTCAATCCACAAAAGAAAGACTAAAGTGATTGAATAAGAAGTAGAAATCTAAGAAACAGGTCTTTCATCACCAGAAAAAACAGAATCATAAAAATATGTAGACTCTGAATAGCTATGTTAGAATTTAAAAGACTAAATTAAAAAACTTTTGACTATTAAGTTTCTTACAAGTCTGACAATAGTCTTTTATTTTCTAATTGTCCAAGATAAAAAATGAATGATATATTCTTTATGAAGACCAGACTATTTAGAAGACATGCTAGTAGATACCAGATGTGTTATCAACATTATAAGCAACTCTTTCTATCTATCTATCTATCTATCTATCTATCTCCTCTATCATCTATCTATCTATCTATCTATCTATCTATCTATCTATCTATCTATCTATCTATCTATCTATCTATCTATCTATCTATCTATCTATCTATCTATCTATCTATCTATCTATCTATCTATCATCTATCTATCTATCTATCTATCTATCTATCCTTTAGTTCTTTGGGGTTACAGCAGGTAATCCTCAGAGGCTACTCTTGGCTCTGCACTCAGAAATCATTTCTGGTGGTGCTCAGGGAACCATATGGGATGCTGGAGATCAAACTCAGATTGGCCTCATGCAAGGCAAATGCCCCCCCACACTGTACTATTGAACCAGCCCAAGTCAGCATTTTAGAACTGACATTTTCAAATCACAGATGAGATGGTATCTCCACATATGACTGAAGACTGAGTGTTATTACATGCCCAATTTTTAAATAAATTCTTATGCTCAAAGTGTAGATATCTGTGTGTAGGGCCTTTGGAAGGTGATGAGATGATCAGGGTGGGACCCTTCATGAATGGAATTAATGCTCTTTTAGAAAGAAGCTATTTCTTCCATTCCTTTACCATATGAAGATACAACAAGAGTAGAGAAGACCTGAGCCAATAGGGAACTTGCGCAACTTACCAACCCAGCTTCTATGGGTTGTGCACCAGTAGAGTCTACTGAGGGCAGTGGGAATGACCTGGCACACAGAGCTATAGGAGGACCTGAGCACTACCACGTGTGGCCCAACCCCCATCACAAACCAAACAAATACACAAACAAATGCTGGAATTAAATGAAAACAGAATGATACAGGTGGGCTTCATGGGTGGCTTATATGAGGCTGGAAGGGGAAAGAGATGGCTGCTTTCCGCCAGCCACCTCTGCCACCTGGGACCTACTGGGCAGGCTTAGGACTGATAAAGTCTGTGATGAGCCTCTGCATGGCGTGGGCCTGAGCCCCACCAGCCCACGAGGTGGCCGTCAAGCCACACCTGATGTCCACTTGATCTCTAGGCATGGGAGTTGATCCCCCACCACTCCGAGATTCTCAGGGAGCCACGGACTCAGGCTGGAGCAATGAATTACTCTTTGTAGGAAAGGAAAAATCAGTCCTAGGCATTACCTAGGGGTTTCCTCAGGGTTCCTGTCTTCCTCGCAGAAAAGAGAATTTTCAGGAGTGGATGAGCAGTGAAGTAAAACAGGTTTTATTAAAGGAGGTTTTAGGAAAGGGAGGGGAGAAGGGAAAGTGAGTAGTACACATCTCAAGAGGGGGAGATTGCGGGGCGACACACATTCTCGGGCACCATATGTGTAGGCCCGCGTGGGCTCAGGCAGCATGTGCACACCGTCCTGACCAAAGGAGAAATTTTTTATAGATTTCTCCCCAAGCTACTCCCATATGGGGGCTTCAACCTAGGTCGCTAGGGCTGTTGCCAAGGGGAGTAGACTTTGGGAGTGGTCACTGTCTGTCACTGTCTTCCCCGTTCATCATCGATTTGCTCGAGCTGGCCCCAGTAACATCTCCATATGTACTGTGTCATGCTAAAGTAGAGCCCAAGGCATCTGCTTGCTCCAGGAACATAAAGAGCCTCAATCCATTCCGAATGAGGTCTATAATTGTTACTGGTATTTGGCATATATATCAAATACAACACGGGTAGCTTGCCAGGCTCTGGCGTGCAGGTAGCATACTCTTGTAGGCAACTCTAAGTCCAGCATTTATTGCGGAACCGTCGCGGCCGCTTAGGGCCGCAGGGAGCCAGGCGCTGATAGGCTGGTCTGCTGGGTGGAGGTCTGACGAGAGAGAAGTCCAGATGTGGAAATGGAGGCGCTCATGGAGTGGGGGGGTCGTCTGGCTTGTTGCGAGGCTCTGCTGGGGTGGTGGGCCAGGGCTAGAATCCACCATCCCTCCCGGGCGCCTCATGAGCGGCTGGTCACAGGGAGAGCCAGTAGCAGCTCTGCCCCCATGTCTGCGAGTCACTGGACTGGCATACCTGAGCCGGATTTAAGAAAAGACTGCTGCAGGGGTGGAACTCGATGGAGCTGGGTGCTGATAGGCTGGTCTGCTGGGTGGAGGTCTGACGAGAGAAGTCTGGATGTGGAAAATGGAGGCGCTCATGGTGTGGGGGGGTCGTCTGGCTTGTTGGCGAGGCTCTGCTGGGGTGGTGGGCCAGGGCTAGAACCCACCATCCCTCCCGGGCGACTTGTGAGTGGCTGGTCCCAGGGAGAGCCGGTAGCAGCTCTGCCCTATGTCTGCGGAGTCTGGATTTGGGAGTGGTCTTCTTTGAAAATCTCCTTTTCTTGACCTCTGTTCCTGCTGGATCTTCTGTCCTGGAATGCAGCTGGATTAAGGGCTTGGCAGAGAAAGGTTGATCCAGTGCCCTCAGGATTTGTTGTTGGTTAATGGGTCTCACCAAGTCTTGGTTCCTGGTTTCAAAAGGTAACTTTGGACAGGCTTAGGGCATGAATTCATTGCCTTGTGGGGACTCCCTTGTTTGCCTATATCAGATACATTAGAGTGAAAGAATGCCTCCTCTGTTGCTTATGGCTTGATAAAATGGGGGGCAAGAAATATAGCCTTCAGTAAAGCATGCTCCAACTCTCTGCTTGACCCATCTCAGACGCCCAGGGAAATGCCTGGCTTGGGTTGAAAAGTTGGTACCAAAGTTCCTATAGAGCACAGATGTTTACATCCTGCTAGCCCACTAGGCAGCCAACAAGCTGTGCCTAAAGTCCATTTGTGAATGGCATGGGGATGATCCCTGCTGTCTCATTTTTTCAAGGAGTAGAGGATGAGCAAGTGAATTCCACTGTGCAGGAAAGGAAAGTCAGTCCTAGACAAAGGCACATGCATTCCAGATCCATTGTCTTCCCTTGCAGAAAGAAACCTTAGAAGGAAAAATAGTAAAGCAAAACAGTCTTATGAAATTTAGGGAAAGATGAGGGGAGAGGAATAAAATGTTCATGAGAACAGGCTTCTCCAGAAAGAAAAAAAAGGAAGAGACAAAGAGAAATCTGTGCTTAAGAGAGAACAATGGGGTTGGGAAAAAGCAAGCAAGTCTCCTTGAATGGCTCTAGGCTGGAAATTACATACACTCCTCTATCTTCCCCTGGGATTCTTGGCAAACAGAAAAGTCACAGTGTGCTTTGTCACAGGAAAAGCCCAGCAATGTTGATGGTCTTTTCATACACTTATCTTGACCTTTAAAGTCTTATCTTCTGAGTGTCCACCTAAGGTGGGTCCTTAGTTTCTTCTGCATCTGGGTGAGGCTGCAGTTTTACCATCTCCAAAGAGCTCCTGTTTTCATCTCAAAAGGGATTTGGTCTACATGCCTTTGGGCTACTTCAGGGCTGGACATTTCTTCTTAAATTTTCTTCCCAAAAGCTCATTAGCAGGGGGCCCCTTTCTCCTGCAACCTCTCCTAAGTCTCATTAATGAAACTAAGGCTCATTAACTCATTAACAGAATGGAAATATTCAGTGACCATTTT